>JABFQC010007510.1:0-10010 GCA_022817085.1 Psilanteris sp. ZL-2020
ACTTTTGCACTTAAAAAACTAAGCAAGTCGCGGCGTTTTGTGTTTGAATTTATAGCAAAACAATACTGACATTTGATACACGGTGTTTCGAATTAAAAAAAATTCCAATCCAAATTACACGGGTCAAAATTTTTTTAAAGAAAAAAAATATTTGCAAAAAAATATATAATATAAATATGTTTAAAAAAAAAAAAAAAAAAACAGAAAAAAAAATCGTCTTGTACTTTTTGCAATGCGCGCGATAATTAAAAACGATTCTAGAATTACTATAACATATTGATAACTAGTAATATAATCTTATGCTAAATAGGTTATATATATATATTATTTGTTCATCATGGCGCAATAAAGTTGCAAAATTACATTACGTAACAGAACATTTAATTCCCGTATTGCATACTTCATTAATAATTATTAATTGGCAAATTTTATACATTATGTTTTATATCTCGTTCTAATAAATCTATATTTGAGGTTATCTATTACATGCATTCAAACAGATTATTTGTTACGGTTATTTTCATATAGGTATAATATTGATATCGTCATTAGAAAAATATCATGAATAAAGTACAAGTAATCTATTAAATAATATCATACGTATTTATATTTAATTGTACTTATTATTGTTATCCTGAACCTACCCTGAACACATTCACCCAGTGGACCAAGCTATAAACGTTTCTATTATTTATTTATATTACATCGCGAAGTAATGATTGGAATAGAAAATTTATTCTACGTTGCACGCCAAGAATTAATTCTTTTCACAGCGATAAAACCCAATAGAAATGCGATGTTACTTTCGAACCAAAAAACCGAGACACAAAAAACAATCCACAGGTACACGCTCCTCTACACTATTAACGTGTTATTGTAGAAAACATAATTACCTTCGGAATATAAAATGTCTCTATTATATCTAAGTATAAGAATTAGCTTTACATTCTACCAAGTTTTGTTATGAATAGTCGTGTTTATAATGAAAAAGGACACAAGTTGTACGAGAAAATAGAAAAATGAGTCACTCCGGGGTTACTAATAACTGTGACATTTCGCTCGAGTGAAATCACGCTTCAAAAACGCGCGGCCCGTTTCAAATCGCCAAGATTGTCTTCGTTCGCGGTTTCGGCTTTTCGGACTTTTCCGCGCCCTCCTCGGCGGATCAAAACGTTCGTCCGAAACCCGCGCAACCACGGGCGGTCGAACGAATCGACGCATTAGTTCGCGCGTAAACAAAGTGGCGCGTTGTTTTGGCGCGCCCGAAGCGAACGCCGATGCGTCAGACCGAGCGCAACCGAGCGCTCGAAATGCGCGACAAATCGGATTAATTATTAATCGAGGGAGCGTCGCGGTCGATGCGCGCTCGCCTTGTGCCGATTAAGCGTTATAGCGGCGATCGAACAAAGCCACCCGTTATAGCGAGGAATCTCTCGAAAGATCGAAGATTCGTCGAGAGACCGCGAAGAGCCGGCAAGGTTATTGAGCTTGACAGTGAGAGTTCGCAAACTAGTGCGGTCGATGCATCGACGCACCCGCGCGACCGACGCTCGTTTGTTTTCTTTACGCGAGCGCAAGGCCAGCGGACGCTCTCGCGGGAATCGGCGCTCCTTCCGCAACAAAAATCGCGCGCGAAAGGCGCCGAGCGCGCGCGCGCGCACGCAACGGCTTTCTATTCCGCCGAGGGAGAAAGAGCCGGCGAATTAACTCGCGCGTTTTACCTGCCGAACCATATCCGAACTCGCTTCTTTCACCGCGCGCGCTCATTACGCTCCGCGCGCCTAATGTCCCGGCGTCGGCCGCTGTCACACGCGACTTTCCGCGCGATTGTTTCGCGCGTGGCCGCGATGCAAATGGCAAATATTTCATTCCACGGCGCGACCGTTGCCCGATGCCGCTTTGCTTCCGCGGGCATCGCGGTTTCGAGCAAACCATTGATTATACTCTTGAACCGTATATTATGCACGCTACGCGCGTGTAGCGTTCCGAGAAAACGTGGTTGCGTATATTATCGAAAAAAATGCGTGTTCGGTTTAATAAAAAGTGTTTATCGTTTGTCAGCTTTCGCCTCTGCTATATATATATATATATATATATATATTTTTCTACTTTTCGGCCGCATTCGGTTCTTGTTATTGCTATTATTATTCAAATGGGTATTCTATATTTAAACAACTTCGGACAAACAAGTTCCCTCGTCGATACGACCGAACTTTGTCTAAAAGACATTTGTGCAACGAGACTGTCATTTTTCTTATTCGAGCGGAAAGATGCGCGTATACAATTATTTTGAGTTTTATTTACATAAATTGCAAAGACGATTTTAACTACCGTGACCATGACTGTGAAATGAGGTATTCGAATAGGACGTGCATATTTCGAATCGATCTGAAACAATTGCTTAATGTTTTCATTAATGAAAATTCAGATTATAAATAACCGTTCTAACAAATGTATTAATTTAATTCGCGTCGTCGCGAAGCGCATTAAACGACATAATTTTAATACATTAAAGCAAGAACGACTTTTTTTATGTTGTCATAAACGTCGTTAAAAGTAATTATAAAGAATTAATCTATCCAGGCTCGAAGAATGATATAATTATTCATGATAATCTTTTTATCAAAATATATCAGTTATAACACGAGTATGTAATAAATAAACTATTAGT
Organism: Psilanteris sp. ZL-2020; assembly: GCA_022817085.1. NCBI lineage: Eukaryota > Metazoa > Arthropoda > Insecta > Hymenoptera > Scelionidae > Psilanteris > Psilanteris sp. ZL-2020. Next base: position 2,672 of record JABFQC010007510.1, read on the forward strand.
ATAATTTATGTGTATAAATAATTAGATCGAATTTTATAATGTCGCAATCGTCAAAATTTCAATTTAATACCTAACATAATTTTACGTAATAAATTGAATCGTTTGACGTATTACTGGTTTATTTCTATAATTATGTTGGTTTATTCGCAAATTAACATTCCAACAAAATTAGTTTAAAAAGTAAAGAACAGAAAACGAATGTTTCGAAATAATATTGACGGAAATATATTTATATTTCTACTTACTTAATCGTTATATATATTATATAACACCCCGGCGTACCTTAATACGTGCAGATTTATGTTTCAGATTACAAAAATATAGTTTGCTATTTGCTCAATATAAATCGAATGGTTTCCTACTTATGCTTGTAATAAGTAATATATAATGTAACAAACGTAGTGGGTTGTTATATCATGCTTTCCCATTTACTGTATTTAATTTAATTAATTTGATTAAAATAACACTCGTTAATTCTTTTTAATTGTATTTTTATTATCTTTACTTTCTCAACCTAAAAAGTCAACTCATCAAATTTGATAATTGATTTCTATTATCAATACAAATATTACAATACAAACTGATCTATGATATAAAAACACTTTTCCGCGGTGTTTTATTTAATAAACAAGAAATAAAAATTGTTGAAACGGTTAAAAACATTAAATGTTGACGGAACCACTTGTTAAAACATAATGCATAAAACATAATATTACACCGAGAAAAAAAATATAATAAAAGTTCCTATTTATATAATAGAAAAAAAGTATATTTAATTAATATATTACTATTTTCGACTATTTTATATGTTAAAATACACTATATTTGTACACTTCTCCTCAATTTATTATATAAATAGTAACTTTTATTATATTTTTCTCAGTGTATAGATTATATCCACGTGAAAATACCTTCACGAAAAAGGAAATTAATTGGTCTGTATCAACTGTAACTGTATTTACAATTTTACGTAAAATTTCCATCAGGAATATTAACAGAACAGGAATTCATTATAACAGAACAGGAATATATATACATATATAAATATATGTATACACACGCCCATGCACGTTACCCTGCAGGTGTCGAATAATACAAGACTATTTGATAACTTGAAATATTTCATCACTGCATTCCGTAAAACTTTTGTAAGAGCTCGTTCGATGGCGTCGACGGGTTTATAAAAATGCTGCTTTTCCTTTTTCCCCTGACACAGAGGTTTATGAGCCCAGCGTCGAACGAAAGTTCAGTGTCACTTTTTGTGCGGCTTTTGTAACTCGTGACGCGTTACGCAAGATTCAATTTAAAGGAATCGAAAAGCCGATGGCAAATGTTTAACGGCCGTTGTTAATCCGTACGAAATCGGCGCGTTCGCAGTCGCGAACAAAGACGGCGCGAATCAAAATGGATGAGCGAGGCTCTAAGCTCTGTTCTCCATTAGCGCGTTTCCCAGCTTTTGTAAGTGCCTCGGCGTCTCTACTCCATTTACAGCGACGACGAAAAAACGACGGGAAAAACTGTGCCGACGTCCGGTCCACGACATAAATTCTCCCTTCTGAGACACGTTTCTCGATTGACAAGCAGGCTTTCAACCGCGCGACGTTTCTTCTCGTTTGGCTACCGTGTACTCTGGATCTTGCGTGCCAAAACACCCAAACGCACCTGACGCGCCTGTCGTTGCGCTCACCGAACAACGCTCGTTGCGAACACAAATACTAGTGTTTGTTTAACCAAAACCGATACTCGCAAGGTTTAAAAGGATACGAACAACGGATTTAAAAATTGTTACTCAAAAACGATCGTTCTTTATCGAAATCGGGAATCACCGGTCTTCAAGTTTTACATAGAAATCCGCGTCAATGATCAACTGCTAGGTTCTTTATTGCGGCATTTTTTTTCTGCACTGAGAAAAATTGCTATTTAAAATTACCGTGCCAAAACAGTACTTTGATGCGATGTTTGTCAACAAAGAATGATTACCGTTAAAGCACAGTATAAAAATATAGGGAAATCGAAGTAATGTTTACGATATTTAGGGGTCATTTTTACGTGTTGACAAACACGCACCAGAATACTGTTTTAGGCACAGTAATTTTTAATAGAAATTTGTCTGAGTGTATATATAAGTACCCCATCGAGACAGCTAGTGAATTTGGCTCGCGTCAAAGTGAAACTCCAGAAACTCGAATCAGTTTTGGTACGAAGAAAGCGATTCCTTCTGCTTTCCTCGTCGACAACAGGCGTTATTGCGGCAGCCGACTGGCCGCGCTATTAGCGTATAAAAGCGCGCTCGGGTGATTAGCTCATACGCAAGCTGCCGCGATGACAGGCAGCGCGGCGTTGAGTGAAAACGAGACGCGGTCTCGAGCCTGCGGACGTGCGTTGATTGCTTTTTGCGCGGCTAATTGCGGGCAATTTGGCCGATTCGCGCGAACGCGACAAAGCCGTATGTTAATCGCCGAGAGCGGCGTCTGAGCGCTAAATTGGCGTTTATTGGCCGCTTTGTTCGCGCCGGTTTGCGCAGCTTCGAAATCGACGCGCTCCTTTGTCGGGCTCGATTTCGACGCGCGATCGAACGCTAAAAATTCAGCCGCGCGCGCCAACCGATTGATTCCACTTTGAATGCCCATAAATCGACTTTAAGGTCGTCCGAGTGCGCTGAATGAAATCTCGCGAGTTAAGCTGCGTCCGACCGTTATGCGCGCGCGAAACAAGGCTCGCCAGTGAATAAAAGTAGGTGGCCGTGGTGGTGTGCGCTCGCGCACCAACGAGCGCCGCGAGGAGAAAAGCGACTAGGCAACAAAGACAACAAGTGGTGTTCGAGAATGGCCGAGAGGAGGGCCTCTGTCTTCTTAAGTTACGCGGACGTCAATGTACCCCGTGTGTGCGAAATTTGCGTCGTCCTGCCGATCCTCGCCGCGCGAAAAGCCGCCCGTTACACTCGGCGCGTCACAATCAGCGAAACCGTTTTCATTTTTTACGACCCGCGTAAACCCGCGCGCGCGAAATATCGGCATTGTTTCGGCGCCTTTATCCGTGGAGGTTGCGGCTTTAGCGAACACCGTCGACCAAATCGCGGGACGGAATCGGGTGCGCAGCAAAGCAAAACCTGCGACGAGGACGTGGTAAGCGTACGCGGAGAATTTGATGAAATTTTATACGCAAATTCTTAGAGCGATGGAGTACAATTTCACAAAGTTTGAAGGCAATTCACAGTCCGTGGGTTCGGATATATATATGTTGTCAAAGTAAAATGCATTAAAATACATCGGAGGTATTGCGGGATGGACCCAGAACGGTGCGATTTGCTTTTCACTTTTTTATCCGAATACAATTTCATGCAAAACTAATGTAATTTACTACGTCGTGTAAGAAATATAAATCGCAGCTTGTATGAACAGGTTGTACTGTACCGTTTACAAGAAACAGCCAATTACGTTTGCGTCGTTTTTTATAAACATATATCTACAACAAAACGAATTTTATTATCGCTTGTTGTAACTTGAAATGCAAAAATAAACTCTTTTTTTAAATAACGACTTAATAACGGCGATATTTGCAACTGCAACAGTACGATCCTGTATAATTGAACTGCGTTAAGTAAATGTCAAAAAACTTGTCCATCGGTCAAAGCCAGGTTTGCGTGTATTAAAAAAAGACGAAAATATATACCTGAGCAAGTTAAATGAAGACAGCTTTATTACTGACGGTAATTTCAGTAAACTAAAAACGCAACCAAGACACGTCGGTTGACGATTATCCAAAATCGCCGAGGAAATCGAAGGCGGTTATCAATGACGATCCCTTCGGTCGTCTTTCTGTGGCTTTCGTCAATAAAGCTCGCGTGTAACTAATCAGACGAGCGCGAACAAAACACGCTCTTAAGCAGCGTGCAGATCCGAAACCGCGAGATTTGCAAGGTTACGGCAAGGGCTGCAAGACAATACGCGGGGAATGATATAAAAGAAACACTTTGCGCCAACAAACGAGTAATTGCGGCTCGGAAATCTAATACGCGAAACACAATGCACTTTATTACACGTAACAAGCGAGCCTCGCTTACGAGCACACGGTACGCCCGCGGCGGAATCGCGACGAGGATTGAACCTCGTAGAACCACAAAAGAGCATCGCCTTAAACATGCGCCGTCTTTTCGCGACGCTCCGCGTAAACAAGGCGGAGGCGTCGCGGGGATCGCCCTCGATCCGAACGCGCGCGAACCGACGGGCCTTGCGGCCGATTCGGCCCGTCCGCCACGGAGCGGCGCGACAAAAACTGACATTCCGTCGACGAATTTGCTGAGCCTCGCGCGACCAGCAGTGCCCATTTCGAATTCGAAATTTCGTAATCAATATTTCCCGCGTAATTCTACGCAGCATCAGCCCGGTCCAGGACCAACAATTTTGCGCACCACTGTCGGGTTCGCAACTGGGTTACGTTCCATTTCGCACAAAGGTGTATAATCAATGCCGTCGAGTCGCAGCTTGACGAATTTGTATCAATCGAACGCTTATGAAATTGATAAAGGGAAAACAAACAAACACTCGGATCTGTGGCGAAACGGTAACGAGATGTTTTCGTAACTCGCGTTCGTTAGTAGTTTTATGGAGGATGCGAGCTTCGGGTTACGTTCGCTTCGTGCATAAAGGCCGTCGAGTGATGGTTTATCTCGGACGTGTTTACCTTACGAGATGAACAAATTGAAGTAGTTCCCAGGTCCTGCCACTTGGCTCGGAATAAAACAAAAACTTGCACGCCACTGAACCCGATAACACTATCATTCACCGAACCCGCGGGCGCTCGTATTTCCGGACTGTAAGACTGCCGTTCACCACGGTGCTTGCATTCGTGCAACTTTTGACTGAGATGAAACGAAGAGAAGGAGGAGCTACGTGGAGAGAAACACGAAACAACTGTTCACCCGGCAATGTCTGTCGCGTAACTGGCTGCCTGCGCGAGGCGGCCGGAGCGCGGAGCGGCTCCGGATCGCGGCAGAGGGCGGTGACCTCAAATCGAGTTCACATGTTGCGCGTGAGCGTATCCTTGTCTAGATCGCGCGGTTAGCGAAGGACGAGAGTACTCCATGGATGACTGTGGATGAACATTTTCTAAATGTCAGGATGGATTGATTATAATGGCGCTTATCGATATTCGAAATAACTTTAATTTCTGCGTAAACGGAGTATAGTCGTGTGTATTTTTGCTGTTGATGGATGAAATGAAATTAAGACAAATAAATAAATAAATACTTTACACGCGTGTTTTCTTTTCAAAAAAACTCTACCTGAACATGTTTAATTAATAAAAGTACACAGATATTTTAAATTTCTAGTCACTTAGAAGATTATCAACTGAAATTATAAAATCTATAATTGTAACTGAAAAATCATAAGATTTTTTGAACGATTTTGATGTAATATTTAATGTTTGAGAGTGATATTTGTTTAAGAATCGATTTTTTGCTTTTTCGCTTGATGTAAAAATTATTTGAAAATATGTTAATAGAATATAATGATTGACAACATTAAGTACATTTATTATTATACATATATACTATTATATGTATGTATTATATGACTTTACCAATGGTTAGTTTTTGTTTTAACAACTTAAGTACATAAAACCGTCAATAGAAATCTCAGATATGAATCCGAAGACCGCATTCTCTAATCGATTATGAACATTTTAATTGAAATCTAAACGTACTCCTTCTGTATAATGAATGAGATAACGTTCAGACTTCAATTAAATGGCTATAATAGTCGTTTAGAGGATACGGTCGATACGGTCTTTGGTATATTCGCAATTTTCTGGATTGACTGCAAATTTTAATAATTGGCGTTTTCGGATAGTAATAGTTTTTGCAAACTTTTTTATGCATATTATGAAATTATTTAATTTGTAATATTATTTACGTTATTAAAACACATATTTGAATAGCATTGTTTATTCTTATAGTATAAATAGAAATTATTGTTACTTTCCGATAGTGGCAAAAAATTTCTACACATTTTATAAATACCCGCAGCAGTTCCATGTTCTACGTTTAAGCTTTTTTTAAAAATATTTTCATATAATGCTCCGAGATTGAACGATACATATTTCTGATATTATTTTTGAAATTATTCAATGAAAATCAAAACTAGTGCTTAAGATCTACGGGGAATTGTACACATGTTTCATTGTATATTAGTGTCATGAGTCCAAGATAGAATAATCACAAATAATAATATGACAAGAGAATCCTTTTATTGCTGTTAAAGTGATCTCTTTTCAATTTAACAAACAATTAAGAAAACATTATTTTGTAATAATGACTTGATTGACGTCATTGCGGATATATGAAATATACATTGCCTTATGATAGAGACATAATGATAATGGAGTTTCTATAATAAAATATTATTTTTAATATTACACTGAGAAATATTATATATGAAAATTTACTACTTATAATACGAGCTTGGACTTTTAAGCGAAAAAACGTGGATTTTACTATGTTTAGCAGTAACATTTTTAAATAAAGCAGTAAATTTCTATGTAAAAACGTAAATTTTTCTATTAAAAAGACCAAATTTTATGGTTTGTCGCTTAAAAATCCAAGATCGTATTATAAATAGTAATTTTTCATGTTTGATTTTTCTCAGTGTACAGATGTATTCACTACAAAAATAAGTGATGGACATAATAATATCATTATGTAATGCAATTACGATTTGTAATAAGTTAATAAAAATAAGTATTCTAAATTTGATATAACACCTTTCAAATATATTTAAGAAAATTGAGAATTAAATTTAAATAATGATATTTTAAAAATAATATATAGAAAATATTACAAAAATTAGTATTGAAATATTTCTCCAATAGTCTCATGATTTACAATATCACATATTTTATAGGTGTTTTGCATTTTCAACTATACCATTATTTGTAATTTTAAATATATCTATAACTTTCAGTAAGCTTATACTTTTTAGATAATTTATTAATATAAAATTCTTAAATTTAAATAAGCAGCGTTATTGTACAAATTATTAGAAACGGTATTATTTTTATTAAAAAAGTAAATTCTTATATGTAATAATTTACAGAACATATTAAAAATAATTCCAAATTTGAGCAATTTATATATTCAGCAAGAATTTTTAGATAATTTTCTAAAATAAAAATTTTCAGTATTGTCTAATTTATTAATTTATAGGATCTTTAAAGCAGGCCTATGCAACACACAATGAAATCATGGCCACGTAATGTCTAAAAAAACGTGGTGGCGCCACTAGTGTACTAGTCCGGCAAGATTTTCTCGCTGTACTGTACTCATGAAATTATTTAAAAA
>JABFQC010007511.1:0-10009 GCA_022817085.1 Psilanteris sp. ZL-2020
AATCAGAACAATAATTATTATTATAATAATATATATGCTGCTATAAAACTCACAATCTAACACATTATAAAGCGCTGTAGTAACCTATATATTTTTGTGTGTACACTGAGAGAAATTTGGTAGTAAAAATTAGCATGGATAATGGTAATTGAGCATTACAACTAAAAAATGATAATTTTTAACATGTTTTGTGTTAAAATTTTGGATAAAATATGTTAAAACTGTTACGTATAACACAAAAAAAGTTAAAAAATCCCACAAAAAATGTTAAACATTAACACGAAACATGTTAAAAATTATGATTTGTCAGTCGTAATGCTCAATTCACATAATTCGTGCTAATTTTTATTATCAAATTTCTCTCAGTGTATATATTAATCAAAAATTGTACGTCAGAATTAAGCTTAACCGTCGAGTATTAAACTCGGAATTATTTATTTATATCATACCTTTTGGTTACAATATTACGTTTAATACACATTTGTAGTGTTCGGGAATCTGTTCCGTTATTGTGTTTTAAAATGCAATCTTCGAGCTTTGGCATGCTTTTAACCGACTTATCGTTTGATCGCGCGTTTACAGAATTCATCCTTTTAATTATAACATCGTCTTTACTTTAACGGGCCATTAAATTATTAATTTATCTGTCAGATGGCGTGACGAAAATCATGAAAGTCGATTTTAGCACGTCGTTAAAAGGGCATCAAATATGTATTTATAGATCAAAAGAAAGAGTCAAGGATAGTCAGGATATCAAGAGCCTTTCACTGCATCGGTCGTCGAACTGACCTAGCGCTCTACGATAGATCGACACGACTTTTTGTGCGGGATCGGCTGCGGCATATTATCGACGTACCGTAAACTGAGACCGAGTGAATTAAACGACTACGCGGACATCGCTTCCGTCATGAAGCCAGCGACAGATTCGACATCGATTGCAGTTTCTTCGGCCATCTTTCAAAGCGCCACGTCGACTGTACTGTTATCCGCTTTTTTCGTCTTGCTCCGCGCGACGATCTTCATGTTAAACAGCGCTTTATACGTTAATCGAACGATCATTATGATTTGCTCACTTCCGCGAACAATGCTGCACTTATATTTAATTTAATTAACTCCAATATCCAATCGTTTTTCATCCTTCCTTCTCGCGTAATCAGATTTTCGAATTACGGGGGTTCTTCGCAGCTTGGCTTACAAGCGATCTTTACACAATCGTACGGATTTAATTGTGATTTGAATAAATTTAATAATTCAAACGATTTCGTTTGGATTGAAGCTAATTATAAGTGTAATATAAATCTATTGAGATGTAATTGCTTGATAAATAAATAATTAAATTTGTATTCATGAAAATTGTATGGTTAAACAAATATTTCAAGTGCACAATTTTTTAATTTTTTATCCTTTTTTGTTGTTTTCATAAAATTATAATGTTATTTAATTCGGTCAGCTTGAAATATATCTTCTTTATTTAGTGTAATGTTATATGGCTGTAGTAAATTTTAAATGTAGTTCACATAACGGAAATAATATAAATGTTTTTTTTCGGATATTTTTGTACAACTTATTTGGTTTGCGTTTAATGAAATTGACATATTTTGTGAGTGATTTTTAAATTTCTATTTTTTTTATTTTAATTAAAAATACGTTGTATTTGTGTATGTAATAAAACTTGTAATAAATTCAGTCACATAGTATATCACAAAATTCGCGATTTCTAACAAAAGGCGCGTGTACATTTGGTGCAACATTTATCACAATTTAAGTTATTTGTTATTTATATGTGTTTTTTGCTTTAGTTGAAAAAATGAATTATATTATTTAGTAAATTTAAAATTGCAAATTACAAACTTAGGTAAACATGGATATATATATATATGTACATATACATTAAATGTTATTGTTTCAATATAACTAGTAAAACTATAATTACTTTCTATGTTTTATAACCCGATCATTTTTCTTCTTATTTCTGAAAAATATGTAACTGCAACAAATGAATTTAAATGTGACATAAAAACTTCATATTTATTCATCAAAAACAAAATGAATGTTGTAATGTAAATATGTAGCATACATTTTTATATTTTGAGTTTTAGTTAAAAAATACATTCACTTCGTGTTACTTTTAAATCCCATACAATCATAATGAATGCATTTTTGACGAGGAAATGATTATGTTAAATTATAGTTCTGATTTTGAAATATTATTTCATCAAACATATTGATTATCTATCAAATTTTTCGTTTAACATTGCATTAAATCTGAGATATAATATCGTTATATTGAAGGGCAGTAAAATGAGGGGAATTAGATATTCCCTATAATTTTCTATTATACCAAATAACACGATAAAAATTATTCTACAAAAAGTTCTAAAAATAATTATGTTACGTGATAAAAACAATGGCTGAAGTGTATGAATGAAATAATTCAATAACTCAAGTTCGTATTCGGACGTATTCGTAAATTATATAATAAAACTAACAATTCATGTGAAAACGAAAAAACGTAAATTAAACGCAATTGATAATGGATTGAAATTTGTAATAGAATAAAGGGAATAATAACGAGAAAAGAGTCAAAAAATGATAAATGTTTGTTATTATCACGATTAGATATAAATTATATTTCATTTTTATAAATCATATTTTCATCAATTGTTCATAAATATGTCCATGAAGAACTAATACAATCTATTATTTTGTTTTATTTTGTTTTGATCTTTTTATTATTACTATTGTTATGTTTTTTTACATTACAAGTAACAATTGTCAATTATGTAATTATTAACATTAAATTGTCGCTTAAGATATAAAACAAAACAATACATTGTATTAGTTCCTCATGGTCATATTTATGAATAATTGATGAAAATATATATATAAGGAACAAGTTTTGAGAAATATTATAAACGATTTATTTTTATATATACATAAACCTGCCATATTATACGATTATACACGGGGAAAAAAGTATCAAAAATTACTCATCGAAATATCAAATATGTGACAGTGATGTTCAGTATTGAAATAATACATAAAATATCAGAAATTTTTACAAAAATACGCGTAATTATTACTAAATTTATATATATTATTTCAAACTAGAACACCACTGTCACAAATTTAATATTTTATGATCAATTTTTAATACTTTTTTTCTCCGTGTATAAGTGATTCGAAATAAATTGGTGCGATTCAAATAAAAAATCATTATATATACAATAGAAAACAATTAGGTATTAAGAAATATAATAAGAACGTTAGAATATTCATAAAACGCGGTGCAATTTGGCGGAAAGTTTTTAAGCTTTGGTTTGATTGCATTTTGCGAAGACGATTTCATCTACGCAGCATACATTCTGTATACAATTAGGGTTGTTTCTTTGCACCTGTTAATGGCACCTGAAAGCCCTATTTAGCTGATGTTTACTCGAGTATCGACCACCGCGGCTATCGTATGCTAAGCGTGCATATACGTACACGCACATCTTAACTCCTCCGCCCACGCGTTGCACGGTGTACGCTATGCCACGAAGATGACTGCGAACATAATTTAACGCTTGCCGGAGAATAACGCTCCGCATGGTTTAATATCAGCACAACCGGGTTCGCAATGAAAATTGCCTTGTCGATAATCATTTTAATATGGGTCAGACCTGACGCTAATCTTGCGGCCACCTAGCGTCTTTTTCAACAACCTACGCCCTTGCTTTGCAATTGTCAATTATGTCATCGCGGCTAATTGATAAATTATGCTCGCTGCCAATTATAGCCGCGATCATTAATAATTTTGATGCGATCAAGAGTTTACGTTACTTTTATTCAGTTTTAAAAAATGCTTAATCTTCGCTGAAAGATGAAGTGAATTAATAGCGTGGATGAATTAACTCCGTTGAAAATATATCGATTTTACGGTTTAATTTGTTTCCGTGAAGATTAAGAGATATATGTTTCTTGTTTCGTAATTATTGATGATATTTAGGGTCATACAGTGTAAATTAAGAATTTTGTTGTTGAATCGTGTATTATTAAATAATTAAACTTGCAAAGTGAAATATATATTTTATGTAATTATGTGTGGTAAACTTAATGTTTGGATAAACATCAATTTAGATTTGTTGTTATAGTCCTAAAAGTTGATTGACTAAGAGTTTAAGCGTATTATTGTAAGATTAATTTATTTTTGTTTAATGAAAGTTAGAAAAAACTGTCAACTAAAGCGAGTCAAAGATAATGAAAGGAAACTGCCACGATATAATTATTCGTATTTTGAATAACGTTCATACATAATAAATATATAAATAAAAAAGTATTAAAAAAAATATATATCGGTATGGATATATTTTTATTTAAATATTTATTTAAATATCAACATAAATTGTGGTTAAAAATTTATATTTGTTGAACGTAATTTTTATAGATATTTATCTATATATATCAAATTACGATTTGGTGTAATTATTGTGTGTACACAATTTATTGTCATTAGTCTTAAGATTAAGAAATCAAATAGTGATAATTTGATTTCAGATTTTTTCTTTCTTTATGCAAAATAAACTCATTTTCATTAACGAGAGTTGTAAAGTAATTTTTATCATATTAAATCCGTAATTGCTAACTGAGTGGTAAACTTTTATTGCACAAAAACGATACTACTTTTTGGAAATTACAAAAAAACACCGAGCTTTGCAACTTGAGATTTTGCTCCATTACTCTGTCTTTACAGGATATTAAACTAATCTGCTTACGAGCTTAATTTCAACGTCAAAGAGATGTCTTAGTTCGTTTTTATAAGAGTAAGGGTGAATATTTTTTTTTTTTTGAGAGAAATAATAATTTATATTTCGTATTTATATCTCATTTTTTTAGTAAATATTTTTCCTAAATTTATTATTTAGAACATATATAGGATTGATCCTAGAATGGAGATGAAATAAAAATTGTCTAACGTTATAATCTATTAAATTTAAAAACTTATTATTAGAAAATTGAAATAAAATAGCACAAGGTAATATATATAGGATAACAATTTTAATACCAAACTTACATGGTCATTATTTTTTTAAGCGTTAACGAATGGAGATTAAAAGTGTTTATTAATTATAAATTTTAAAAATAATTTTCAAAATGCTTTTTAGCGAGTTTTTATTTCATCTTTAAACTATAATATTGACATAAAATGCAGGATCGAAGGATGGAAGTAATGTTCATCACAAATAATATAATATTTTCATTTGTATAGAAATTTTATATTTAACCAAAGTAATAGCATCGATGGTAATATATTATTATATTTGCATAAATGTACCTACGTCAAACTACCATAACGGCAAAACTTTCGCGTGCTATGGATAAAATAAATAAAATCTTTAGTTGTCATAAAAACGAATCTATACATATATAAACAAATTATTTTTACACATTTAAATTTTTATTTTACATTTGTGTGTATATAATTTACATTTATATGAAACACATTACGTATCTACGCCTCTGGTAGTTTTGCATATTCTTACACACATAGTATAAATACATGAATATATATATTCAGTTGTATTTATATCGTGATATGTATCTAGATTTATAAGACTCATAGTACCTTATTATTAGACAATTAAAAATTGATCATTTTGCGGCTTATTTAAGATGTAAATAAGCTATTTTATTTTTATGTCCAAATTAATTAATATATAATAAGATACATTATTTTTATTAATATATGTAATGAAATATTCTTCTTCTTTTTGAAATATATTATAATTTACTATTGCTTATCTAATAAAAGTAATATTATATCAATTAATTAAATATATCAATAATTAGAATTACGAAGTGGCTTATAAAATTGGTCCGTCATAAATTTTCCTTCTTTAGGTCCTAGCGCATTCACAATTAATATAATATATATATTATATCTATATAAGTCAAGTATTGATAAATTTAATGCCTCTCAGCTTTAAATGGTTGATATTGCCAAGATCGGGGGTTTCAATATTTGGATCAGAATTACAAATGCTGGGTCCTGATCGGTGCCCGCATTAGGAAGCTAATTGAGTAGTTTATTGGGTTTAGTAAATCGATTCTTTATTTAATTATTTCTATTATAATTATGTATAATCATCATTATATTATATATATATATATATTAACGAGTTCGCACTCATTAATTAAAAGACTATTGTGATTATATAAATGATATATTATTAAAACTTTGAAGTAGTTATTATATTTACAATTGTAATAAGAATGTGCCAATGATCATGCGCAGATGTATAATTTAAAAATGAATTAAGCATTGGACAAATAGGCATTAAAAGTAATTTCTTTGTCGGGAAATAAAATATAAGAAAATATAATAATGTTAATATGTCTAGTGAACACGAAAGTTTGTCAAACAGAAACATTTTTATGTCAAACACGTTTTTATGAAACAGAGAGGGAACATTTTCATTTAACCGATTTACGTATTATTAACGCGATGAATTGTAATAATTCAGCGCGTAAATCGTTGAAAAGTGGTACAACGTCTAGCGCGCGGCTACTTGACGGAACGCGAGAAAGTTTTATTGGTCAGAGCTTTATATATAAATAGGTTAACGAGGATCCAGCGACTCTACGCACGGCACTTTTACTTTACCGCTGGTCGAGGTGCGCGAATCTGCAACGTTATGTCATCACGGTTACTTGATCACGTGACCAATTATTCTTCATTGCTTTCTTTGAATGCAAAATAATAACTTATGCCTTGAACACAACGCTGTTTATATACATTTTTCGTAGGTATGATTGGCTCCGTGGCTATATATATGTTGATCATTGCGAGTTCGTAGTTAATCAACATAAGATTAGTCTTTGAATGTGGTTATATGTATGAAAATATCAATTAATATGCATCATGACTTAAAACATTGGATATTATACTAATACTTTAAATCTAATAAACTCGGTAGTGTATCTATAAATGAAATTAATATTAAAATTTCTTATATATGAAAAAAGTTCTTTTCGAAACAAATGTATACGGCATTAAAATATATATATATACGTTCATAATCAAATATATGTAATTTATTTTAGATGAATACAGATTTACGACGTATTACCTAGATTTTTTATTGAATATTGCTAATAAAATATTATAATTTTATGAATATTTTTAATGTAATATGATTAAATTTGATACTGGTTTTATTGTGTATTAAATATCATTTATTAATTTATCGGTTATAAAATTGTATAATAAATGTATTTATACATTTTAAAAAGATATAATTATTGTTTACTTTTATATAAACTTACAATTTAATTGTTATAAATTTTATTTAATTTAATCTATTACCTTTTACGTGTATTCGTAAATTTAAGTTCGTATAAAAATGAGCCTATGAATTTTATAAACGGTATATATTATTTTTTATATCATAGTATATTTTATCAGAGAGATTTTTATAACGTTTCATTTATTAACCATACTAAATTAATTAAATTATAAATATGATTATAGTATCTTTACTATATAAGACATTTATTTAATAGAAATCATTCTAAGACGGAATACATTAATTCTAAAACTTGTTTTACGCAGTTTGTTGAATGAAAATACTGTCTGTTTATTGAAGATAATTCGTAAACAACTTCACAAACATTAAATTATATTGACAAACTAATTTATAAAAGTATAAGATGTTTGTAATTATTTATTACTTTGAAATTATATATATACAAACAAACATTTTAATTACAAACCAAACAAGTAAAAATTTTAATTAAGATAAAATGGCATAATTATTTTAAAGTTTTCCTATGGTACATAAAATTCTGTTGAAATGTTTTCACGATATATGAGAAAAGAGCTTGATATATATTTGGCATATCCGAGTATATATATAAAGTATATGAAATTGTTTAAGATTTTTTATTTCATCCAAAATATACACAATAATTTGTTGAAACGTAAAATAAAATATACAAACAAAGTATATTGTTTAAAATATTGAACGAATTAATATTATTGTCGGAACGTACCGTAAAAATTCAATATAGAAAATCCAGAGGCTTTAGGAACACTCGAAAGCAGCTTGTTTTTATAAATCAAGGAAAATAATGTACTCCCTGTTTCTGTTGAATTTGAAGTTACGGTATTCCTAAATATGAATAAAAGTACTTTTATAAAAAGACACTTGTTTCAGATTACTGTCACGTTTGGTTTGCATTCATCTCAGTCATCTACTTGTAATTTACGTGACGCTCGCCATGATGTCTTGTAATTTGTCTACTTTGTTGCCAGCAGGTATTTTCAAGTTCTCGCGTAATAAAATAGTTATTGTGCTTTTTAAACTCGGACGGGTAATGATGTGTCATTATTTTGCAGTTGATTTGTCTCCATAGCATTTTCAGAAAACAGTTCTTTCCACAATATAAATTACATAACAGTATAGGCGCGCTATTGTTACCATTCAATTGTTTATACGTAAACAAAAATTACGGTTATATATATTTCTCCAGAATTCACTCTTATATTTCAGATTACACATATATATATATGTATATGTGTACACGGAAAGAAACATTGTATTAAAAATTCCTAGCAAAATATTAAATGTGTGACAGTAGTGTTCTATTTTTAAATTATACTTAAAAATTAGTAACTATTGCATATATTTTAGATTATTTTTTAGATTCTGGTTTATAAATTTAAACATTTTGGAAGTTTTACGAAATAACTTTATGGGATAATTTTATATAAAACTTTAAACTTCAATAATTACAACGTAAAATATGACGAAAATTGATGTTTTATATTTAAATAATTTTGTGACATATTTTCTGACGCATATTGTACGTAACTTTTAACAAATCGTCCAAATCTACAATTCGTAACTTCAGCAAATATTTGACGAATGCTCAATGAATGGGATCTACACTCGAGCGACATTTGAAGAATGTAATAACGTCAGAAACTGGTTTGTGTCAATCTTTGACGTATATGATATTGGCAATTGATCGGCAAGAAAGATCATCGTGAGAGTGTGTCTTAAATACGCGAATTGAACATCACATATATAAATAATATATATTACATGTTTTTAATACAGTTATTGAAGTAATGACATCTAAATATAACGTTGTAGTAATGAGATCTCTAAATTTATATCTTTAAATGAAAATTTATGAATATCGTACGTTGAATGCAAGATATTGAATTAGATTTTAAATAATTGTTTTAATAGTTTTTAGTATAATAACTGATTTTTTTGACTTCATACAATTAAATTATATATATAAAATTTGAGTTTACAATTTTACCATTTCATTTCATCACAATTTTCATTTCTTTATATAAAATTATTATAAATTACAGGTAAATTTAAATTTTTCAACTTACTGTCTACTTAAATTATAGGTTTAAGATCAATTTTTCTTTGTAGTTTATTTTTATCTTTTGTAGTTTTTGTTTATCTTTGTAGTTTTTTATCTTTTATGTGATAATGAACACAATATTTCCGAATTATGGATCACTTCCAATACAAATTAACATGAGAAATCAGAACAGTATGGCCTCGAATTATGGTTATTCTCAACCCACATATTGTATTATACCAAGCTATGCACCGCTTAAGCACTTCAATTAATGTCATTATTCAGTCACATTAGCGAATGTGTGTTGCATTTAATGGTATTTGAAACTCATAGAGGCTTTGAAGAAAATAGATGTCAAAATAAATGTTCCATAAATTTCACCAATCTTTGTTATTTTCCTTAACAACAAACGCTTCCCAAAATCGTAAAATATTATTAAGATGCAACAATATTGTATTCATATTATTCATACATAAAAAAATTAGTCGTATAAACTAAATTTATATGAGTCAACTCTCATTTACACTTATTTTTTCGAAAATTGATAAATAAAATCAACCTCAATTAATATCTTAATTATAAATTTTTTTTCTTTGATGATGACTGCAGATGGAAAATCTTATAAATTTTGTCAAACTAGGTG
>JABFQC010007512.1:0-10008 GCA_022817085.1 Psilanteris sp. ZL-2020
ATCAGTTATTTCTTAATTAAAATACGAAACTTTTATAATGCAGAATATACAACGACAAGAATATTGATTAATATAAAATATCGTTTCTATTTCAAACAGATTGACAAATAGTGCTTATTCGGTAAAACTTAAGATTTAATTCTTTAAACGAAATGTTATACCATTTGATGAAAACCGATCATGTTTTTATCAGAATTTGATTGATTATGCATGGAAATTTGAATTCAATTTTAATCAATTTGCAATGTGCTTAATATTATTGATTGCTAGTTTAGGATTTAATCATGCGGAATATATTATATGCTTCGGATACAGCATTGATGATAAATTTCATCACAATGGAAATAAAAAGGTCCAATAATTTTCAATATCGAATGAATACACGGAGAAAAATTTCCATTAAAAATTACTGTGCCACAACAACAATTGTGCACGATGTTTATCAACAAAGGAAAATTATAGCTATATAGCATAGTACAACGTACAATGAAAATTAAGTAAAGTGTACGATTCTTACGCATAAACATCGTGCGTAATTGTTGTTTTGATACATTAATTTTTAGTGGAAAATTTTCTTCTTGTAATAATCCTTATGGTATTGATTTGTTGTATGTATTTCGAAGTTGTACAAAATTAAAAAAAAAAGACATTAAAATATAGGCTGCGTCTAATTATTAAAACACATTAGCTGTGCATAAGATTACAGTTTTTACTGGAAAGTTTTAATTGTTATGAAATTATTAAACATTGGCATTAAAGCAAACTTTCCGAAGTGTGTTTCCTGAAGAATTGTGACTTTTATGTAGTATTTTATATATAAATATTAGAATACTGCAACTTTTATGAATGTAATTGTGGCATAAACATTTTGATTTTAAGGATATAATTTGTGTAAAGGTATAACGTTAAAAAACTATTTTTACTGTTGTTTTAGTTTGTACTATGAACATTAATTATGTTATAATGACACTTAACGCGACTCCAATAGTTCTGCTGACATAGATTAAGCGAAACGTGTGTCACGTGTGACGTATCAAATTACTGTTTAAAACTGACGTTGTTATAAAGACATCTCACCCTCGACAATTATGTGATAAGATCTTTAATAAGTCAAACACAAATATATATTTTATAATTGTGGTTTTTAATAAATAAGTATTATTAACTATTATTAATATATATACTTATATGTTTTTTTCACGAATTAATTATAAACGTGATAACATATTGTTTTCGTATATGGAAATTGTATGATTAAATTTTTGTTTATTTAATCCAATCATATGCTACAGTAATATTAATATGTAAATATACATTAACACACACAAGATTATATATAAAAATTACTATTCAATTCTATAACTATATAAAACAGAATTTTACAGTAAAAGTGGCTGAATGTTCGGTATATATATTTGATTTATATTACAGTAATTTTTGTTGAAATTTTTGTTTTTTACTTCAAATACTGAACAATACCATAATTGTATGTAACAATTGTGTGTATGTGTGTGTGTTGTAACATAAATATCGAAATTTTATTTCACTCGTTTCATAAATTACATACGCCTTTCATTCGAAATTGTTTAATAATTAAATTAAAATGAAATCAATATATAATAATTTTGACTTCGACATTGAAATAAAAATACAGTTTATTTAAGAAATATTTTAATGGGTATATATACATAAGCTAAATATAAACTGTTGTAACAAAAAATTATACAATTAATCGTGTAAAACAATATTCAAATTTCTGTTAACTACAAATTCAAAGTAAAGCAAATGAATTGTTGAATTTCACGTAAAAATTAAATGTTATTCAATAATCGAAACAAACGATTTATTCAATGAAAAAATCTATTAATCATAAAAGTGGAATTAGTACGTCTACCCACAAACTTATTTAATTTTGTTTTTGGACATTTAATATGAATCACTGTTTAGACAATATAATAATTAATATTTCTGTTACAATTGGACAAATTATATTTCAGACACGTCAAAATACCAGGACTGAATGACTCTCAATACATAGGTATGAGTGTTTACTCGGTTGTGATTACATCCGGAATCGTCGTAGGATTGGCCAACTTGATGTCCGATCGGGCCACCGTCGCTTTCGTCACAATAACAACTTTAATTTTGGCCTCGACAACGGCCACTCTAGCGTTATTATTTTTGCCACAATTGGCGAATATTTTATCGGACGAAAAAGCCGATCCTGTTGTTCAAAGTTTGGGATTAAAAATAGAATATAATACACGAAGATTTGTGACAGATGACAGAAGGTAATACATTCATCAATAACAAAATATAAAATTAAAGTTATATTGACAATTATTGATAATGAATTGTGTACTGAATTTCAATTAATATTATTTTATTAAATTCATATCGAGTGTTCTAATTTAACGCTTTTTAATTAATTACCATCGTACATTTTCAATATCAATAGAAGAAATCGTGCAGATTAATCCATTTACTGAATCTGATAATAAGAAATTATGAAAACAGAAATTTTAAAAAAGCAATTTGTATCGCTTCAGTGGATGCATTCATAAAAAATGAGCCGTATGAATTTTTTATTTTACAAAATAATTCATTTTTTTAAAGCAATTAACCAGTTTCAATGTATAAAACAAATATTTCCTTTAAATGAAAATGAGTAAAAATCAAATATTAAACTAATTATTTATTATATATAAAGGTTTGTTTTATTTCCTGTGGATTACGAAAATCAATATTTCGTTATATTCAAAATTAATAATAGTAATATACAGTTTTAAAAATAATATATATTTTTTAAGTATATTATTTCTGTTATAATTTATATTATCATGAAAGATGATAGTTCTTAAATAATAAACAAGCACTTAGAAAAATGAACTACCAGAATGACAGATATCCCAATACAATTTTAAACGGAAATAATTCACACTGTAGAACTTTTAGAGATTTACTTTTTATAATGACACTATAAAAAGAAGTGTATATTGTAAGAAACATTTTTGAAGTTATTTCACTTATTGGAACACGCTAAGTGCTAATTTTGAAACGTTCAATTTAGATGTATACAAACATTAGTATTAAATAACATTGCATTAAATAAGAACGTTTGAGAACCATTTTCAGAACACATATATTTTTACAATAATTCTTATGTTTATAATATAATAATAATTATGTAGTATCTTCAATATCTTCATAACAAAATTATTACCTGTACAAACTGTATTTAAATTACGTTGTCTTGAAATCAAATGCTTAATTCTGTACTATCAAAAAGGGAAATGTATATAAATAACCTTATTAATTATTTGATACCGAGCATAACGAATGATTGTAAAAGTTGACCCTACAGTCTTTGGAATATTTATGGAAATATTTCAAAACATATTTTCCATTAAAATCATATAAATAAAGATCTGTTTTTTCCTTCAGGGAATTGCAATATCGCGTCGAAGTTCAAAACCGTGTATACCGTCGCGAAATGGCTCAACTGGAATTGGAATTAGCTAGACTTGAGAAGCAGCTGAATCAAGAGCCAGTGGATCCATCGCATGCATCCTCGAGTGCATCGATTCCACAAAGGAATCCCAGCATAAGTGGTGGATTGCCACTTCTGTTACTGAGCGTTTTGCCTCCAGTTATTCCGAGGGCTAGTTGGCCGTCTGCCGATTCATCGGGTAAGATCTTGGCGAATTTCTACATTTTCATCGTTTAAGATTCATCGCACAAGAATTCCTTCATCTTTGATCATTCAGGCACAAATATTTGAAAGTTATTCTTGTGCGAAAAACCTGCGGAGAACAACATTGTATATTATTCTTCAATAAAAATTACGCCAGTATTATTTAATACAAAATATGTTTTTATGGAATAAAGTTTAAAACTAATATTATGTATTAAAGAGACAATATTTAGTGACGTTGGTTTTTAATTTTCGAATACAAATATTACGCTTTAAGTTATAACAATACGGATAAGCCGTTTGAATACTTTTATTTATAGAATAAAATATTGCAATACCTGCATACGTTTTACAACAATAAAATATGTCACAAATTTTTTGTTGATTTCGATCGACTCTTGAATAAACATTGACTTGTGCGATGAGTCTGTGGTATTAATTGAAACACCATGCGAACATAATTTAATATCCTTGTGATGTTACCTAACTTATACCTATTCGCTTATTTAAAAATTAATATTATTGTTTATGCTCGGCATTTTATAATTTAATTATTAAACAGAAAAAATTGAATAATAAAAATCGTCCTTAGTGAACGAATTATCTTAGCTATTAAAAAACGTTGCTTAAGTGTGCACTTTTTATATTCTAAACATTGATTTTCCTTCAGAATATGAATGCAATAAAAAAGTTACGGTTAATGGTTCTAATTTTTAGAAGTTAATTAATTCATGAATAATTATATTTAATACATTTTTATTTAAAATATAAAATTAGTATAGATATATCTTTTTATATGATATAACAACACGCGTATACACCCATACAGAAATTTACAGCCGATCCGACATTGGCCCGACGTTACGCAACGAAGTTCCGCCAACAACAACAGTATTGACAACATTTAGCTGATTGGTTGATGCTGTTTCGACAACGATGAATCAATATTGATTCTTAAATAACAACAAAGAAAATGAAACATAATTGAATTTAAATTACTTCGGTAATTTTGTCCTTTCAATAACTTTTGGTCATTGATGTCAAAATCGGTTAAACTGCACACATCAACAGTTGCACCTGTTATGAGTGTGACAATACCCCAAATAGTGAGTTTAAAGACATTTAAAGTCCAAAATGACTAAATTTAAAATTTAAAGATTTCCATGAAATAGATGTGTCTGCGTGCCATTTGGAAATAATCCATTTATATCAAACAAAAATACGCGTTTACACATTGCAATGCGACTATTTATCGATACAAAGTCAGTTGAGATTGATTAAAGAAAATTAATTTTTTACTATTTCTTGAAAAAATTGACACACCTTAAAAAAATGGCAATTTTGGTCAAAAAATTAAAATCACCCTAAATCTGTTAAACTGCACACATCAACAGTTGCACCTGTTATAAGTGTTACAATACCCCAAATAGTGAGTTTAAAAACATTTAAAGTCCAAAATGACTAAATTTAAAATTTAAAGATTTCCATGAAATAGATGTGTCTGCGTGCCATTTGGAAATAATGTATTTAAAGGGTATACATTAAAAAAATGGCAATTTTAATCAAAAAATGAAAATCATCCAATATCGTTGAAACTTCACTTGATACACAAATATTGTGTGTTGGATCGTTTGGTTATATATAACCTTTTTCGATTTGGCGTTGTGTAGACTTTGGATACCAACGTCTATGAAATTTTGTATAGTGAAAAATAATGAAAATTTATGAAAAATAAATCTTAGGTAATTTTATAATCAGATATCCTTCCACTGTTATTATAACGAAGTTCGCCAAAATGGGTTAACGATGTTTATTCATTATTGACGATTCAGTCGATTGTATGTTGGTCAGATTGGCTTATCAATTGGTTAACAACGTCGTCAAAAAGTTGGCAAAATGACAGAGTTGACGTTAATTCAACATTGACTATAGACAGTCGTCAAGCAACGTCAACCAATCATCATTTCAAATATCAAGTCATTAGTTCATCGGCATTTTCTGAATGGGTATATATATATTATATTTATACACATATATGTTTCTTTTTGCTCTAAACGATATTATTAATATCCCAAATCAAATAAAATTCATTAATTGTGCAATAAAAATAAAGTATATCATATTTACTGCGCACGGTGTTCGCTGATATTGGTTTTTATTTTTTAAGCGCTCAATAAAAGTGTTACATATGTATTAATGTTGTTTTCGCTTCGTTGTTTTACTGTCATTCAGGTATCACAGAAAGGTGACATTATTTTATTTTTTTGTTTGCACGCATTTGCCTGCAAATCGAACCCACGTTATTCACTGCTTGATTCAATTTATGCATTTTCAATAGCATACGCTAGAGAGTTCGTTTAGAATAGGAAAATAAAATATTTTACAATTATAATTAGGTCTATGCGTACAATCTCAACGATAGTCAAATAATTATGAAAAGTTATCTTTCAGCACCCTTAGTGGTTCATAGCAGTGCATGCGAAGTAACAATCACTTAATGATTTGATAAATATAGTCACTTAAATCAGCTATATAAATAGTTACAAAATCAGCATTGTAATTCATAAATGAAACTTCAAATAAATGTACATAAAACACTGTAACACAAATAAGTACACCTTATTATCATTTTTGACATTTAAAACCATTTTTTATGAAACTTAATTTAGTTTGTGATTATAATGTTCGTCTATATAATTTTAAAGTGACAACTGTAACTCAATAATATATTTGAATTTTGTTAATATTTCACACATTACAAAACAATTTAATAAACAAAAATATACAATTTCAATTAAAGAGATATATTGAATATACGTTCAAATCAATGATTAAGTGTCTAAATTCTAATTTCTTTCAAATGACTATGAAGGAATGTATATTTTGTGATAACGATGAAATGATTCGAGCATATCAAGTATTAAATTTACACTCAGAAACTGCGTTATCAATTTCAATTCACAATAACTGGCCATATGTATAAACAGTACAGAATAAAAATCGGTACTTTAGTTTATATTCATAATATTTAAGATTATAATATTAAAAATGAATTTTCGCGTCACAAGGTGTAATGCTAAATAATTAATCTATTAATTTTTTTGTCAAAACACGGAAAAGTAAATTTTATAAAACTCGTACATTATCAATTTAATTTATCTCAATTATACTGTTCTAAATGAATAATAATGTTAAAAATAATATTTATAATATAATAAAGTATAAAATAACATATAGTCAAATGTGTATAATTCAAGCTTCAAATTTGTATGCAATAATAAAAATAAACATTTATTGCAGGGGGAAGAAAATAATGTTTAATATAATAACAAAAATAAAATAACTCTCGTTAAACAATTGTTTCACAATTATTATAATAAGTTCAATACGAAGCAAAAAATTATTTCGTTATTATATCAATAATAACGTTTCGCTTTAGTAACGTATTAATTTGATAATTACATCTATTCGTGTTTTAGTTTATGTAAATATATACGTAATTTCCTTTTAACCTTTAATATGAAGTTATTACTCAATAGGATTGAATTGACACGATTCTATATTGGTATATACGAACGTTGTACATGTATCAATTCAAAATTAACGGTGGAAATTTAAAGACATATAATATAATGGAATGATATTATTCGTCCCAGCAGTCAGAATATTGAATTGACGCCAAAACTATTAAGTACTGTTAATCGCTGTTAAAATACTACTATAATACCGTACCTAATCAAAAACGATTATGAGCATCGATTTGATATAAATGTATTTGCATCACTGATTATCAATTCTACTGCAATGTTGATTATCAATATCGGTACAGTACAACTGCTGTATAGTACTTATAAAATGCTAAATTCCAATACTGAATAATACATGTTTCGTTTATTTATTCATGATCTATCACTTCTATCTATCATAATTATTTGTTATACAGTTTCTTACTAAACTGATTATAACAAATTTCCATACGAGATCTGTCAGTGGATCTCCACGAATATAAAATATTCCAAGAGCCTCTTTCCAAAAAGACGAACATCCTAAGATAACTTATAATGTCTTTCGATTAAAAAATGTTTACGGATCGTTCTAATTCTAAATAACACCCGAAAATGGAACAATGTAAATACAATAGCAGAATTCGGTACAGCGTCAATATTGGTCTACAACGAGGGTATTTCGGTAATTCAGTAGCACAGAGCCTCCTAATTATATAAAACCGTTCTATACCTCACTACCAAAATTATTTCTTTTATGTACTAACAGTGTGCAAAATGTGCAGAACCTATACCGTGCAAATTATATAGCACATTTTTATAATTTTAGTACAGAGCGTATAATAAAAAATGATCCATGCATTATGTCGTAATAGCAGGTAATAGTATTCCATTATCATATAATGAAGTAATGGAACTGTAACAATTTTAACTTTCGCACACAATATGTCATTTCTTCATATACGTTATTATTTTTTTCATTTTTCTAAGTACTAACGAATTACCCGAACGGCGCATTATGTTCTAAATAATTTGTGTCGTGACTTTTTAAGTTACAAGCCCCACTTACTTTCGTTACAAATGTTAAAAATCTTTATGCGAAACTTAATAGTTGCTCGAATCTCGCGAAAGATGCAAACTGAAAATTTGGTTCAGACGCGAGAGAAGGCTCGTCTTACAACGATGTTTGGAATATAAATAATATTTCTGAGATAATGAGGAATATGTATAACTTTGCCAACTACTGCAATTTGTACTATTTCTGATGATTTATTTTCAAAAACAAAACCTATTTTGTTACTCGGTTTGTCTAAAACTGTTATTATTATGTAATTATCTCGAGTACTTTGTAAAACTTGCCTCGACACTACTTCCCCGATATACACACATATGTACCACGTGATACTAACTATCGCTACTTAAAAATAAACTTTTACGCGCCGTTCACTGTCAAATGCACGCTAGAAAGCGTGTTCATCAAAGACAAAGCAGACATGTTGAAAGAGTAGAATAATGTTTATAAGGAGTAAAAGGTTTTCTCAGAGAGTAAAATATTATCTTCAAGAAATAAAGCTCTGTTTTACTCCCGAAAATTAAGGCATAAAACCGTACATCTTATACGCTCGTTTGATAAAATCTACTGCAATAAACACGTAAAACAAAACTTCCCTTATTCCTGCGTTGCATACGAAATTTTTTAAAACAATGGCCAATAAAAGTTGTACTATGATCCTAGAGTTAAAGAGCGAAAAGTGATGAAATTTTATCTCAAACGAAATAAAACAATTCTTAAGGATTACCGAAAAATATATCGTTTACATGAACTTCTGATGAAGCAATTATGTAAATAACACTTTAATGATTCATTATAATCTGCCGATTAATTGCCCGTTCATTGATAATTTATCTTTATTTCTCTAATATCCGGGATATTTTATCGCTCCTATATCATTTATCAAAGAAAGTATCTGTCAGTTTAAATAACAGTCCAGAATAAATCGAGATTCATATCTGAACAATTCGCCATAGTAGCAACGATCACCTAATGATTATCTCAACGTTTTCAAATATAAAATTCTCATAATAATAAGCAATTACGATAATAATTTTCATGAGTTTTTAAATATTTATTAATCGGCACGGAATTATGTAAATAATCCATTTATATCGTTTAAAAATACTCGTTTCATTTTTTGAAAAAATTAAAAGGAGTATACCTTAAAAAATCACTATTAGTATCTTAACAAATCGCCATACCAGCAACGATCACCTAATTATTATCTTAACACTGTAAAAACTGACGTTACAAAAATGTCTTGTTTCAAGACATTTTTTAGAAAATATAGTATAAGTATTTTATTATTAGATCTATTTATGTCTTTTCCTTAAAAATGTCTCGATTTAAGACAATTGTTTCAAGAGTGAACGTTTTCAAATATAATATTCTATTAATAATAACCAATTACGATAATAATTTTCATACATTTTTATCTTTTGTCGATTTATTAATCGACACGGAACCTTAACCAATTAAATTCCTATAAAAAAAGAATTTTTGCAGATTTCTTAATACGGTAATGTGACGTGATTAAGGAAACAATGTTGGTTTTTAACTTTTTTATTATATGGGGTACGAGCTTTGTTTCAATGCCAACAAACATTCATTATTATTTAACAAAATACTATTAAATCGATTTTTGAATGCATCAATGTTTCCATGTAATTAATGAGAGTTAACACTTATATAAAAACATGTTTGTATTGAACTAATGTTACCACAATACTGGTAGTAGAATGTACAACGGTTGACAT
>JABFQC010007513.1:0-10008 GCA_022817085.1 Psilanteris sp. ZL-2020
TATTAAAGGTGAATAAAGAAAGTCAAATACACAAGTATATATTTAACTTATTTAATTAACAATTAAAACTTACATTCAATCACCAATAAGAAGCAAACAAATATACTGAAAATCTGCAATGACACACTAAAAATACAATACACTAATATCGTAGCACAAACAACTACACTTACAAGCATTTGGATATATGCGAATCAAGACTAAAACTAAATCTGCGCCTTTTTGAAAGAACAAAATTTATATATATTTTTTACACAAAGAAAAATGGTGAGGTGGGAGTTTGAACAAAATCGTTTTGTTTAAAATTATTAAGCATTTCCTGTCCACGTGCCCGTTTTTCCGAAATCAAATATCCGCAAGTGTCAACAAGTGCGACTCTTCAGATTCTATTGAATTTTTATATTTCGTTATGTAGACGATGCAATTCGAATTAAACAGTGACAAAGAAATTGCTATTTTAGTTTATGCTTTTTAGTAAAAGAAACAAATTCAGTTTGTTTCTTTTACATCAGACAAATAGCATACTCTGGTTACCAAAATTCTACATCAAAGTATAGAAATTATTTAGGCATACTGGCGAAATGCGTCTGGACCTGATAAAGGGTCCGTATACGTATTGCTGAATATACAACATATACTGTAACGCTATAATACTTGAACAATTTTAAATTTAATAGAAATCTATCATTTTTGCTCAATCGACACACCCACCTTAATCAACGATAAACCATTACTTAACCGTAACGCGTAACCATAATTAAATTACTGAAAGTCCAAGAAGCGACGTTTACAGTTGCTGAATTGAAGTAATATAGACCGATGTGGTACAGTATCTAAACTAAAAGCTTATCATCGAATTGCCTCCAGCTTTCTAATTGAATGCCGAAAGAAAAGTGCAACTAATATATCTGCAAACATCCGGGACCAGTTAGTTGCGAGTCGAGTTGGCGGGGCATCTTGTCGACAATTTTGTTGAATAACTCTTGTCTTCCGGGAGGATATGCACTCGTGCGGCGTTAGATGGAATTTTGTTAAGACCACTCTATCGAAATGAAGTTGCAGCCTTGCGCGCGAGTTCGGTTCGCCAAAGAGGGTGGCTACGTCGGCGAGGATGCCTCGCGCTTTTCCTCGGGGACAAAGCTCGTCTCTAACGTAAACTACGTGGTTTAACCGCACGCATTACGAATTCGCAGTCCCGGGCGACGCCGCGCGAATTTATACATGCGGGCATTAAAGTTAGGTGCAGTTCTCGGAAGCACCCACGTGCCGACGACGAAAACCCGTTCCGCGCCAGCAATTCAATACTCCCGAATTATTTCCGTAACGATAATTCATTTGGCCGCTTGATATTGCACGAGTTGGCGAACTCGCGAGATGCACCTGATCGTGCGCCACTCCCGTTGTTAGGACCGCGCTCCCGATTCGATCGCAAATTATTCCACGTTCGGTCATTGCTGAGCTGCGCATATTCGTCCCATTCGAATGGCAAATTCTTCAAGCAGAAGGGAACATCAAGTGGCCTCATATATATTGCAAGAACGACGCGCGAATACCCAGTCACGAGCAAATGCCGCGAATCGATCGCCGTCAAGATTTATATCGATTCTACGTGAACACCCGGGTGCAGCAAGTTTAACCAATTTGAATTGAGGAGTGATTAATTTTGGGTCACGTTGGCGATGATAATTATGCATTCTTAAAAGATGGGAATAAAACCGAACTTTGTTTCAGGGATTTTCATTGATTTATTAACCGTTCGAATTCAGATCAATGGCACTACTAAAAGCAGTGTCTTAAAATAAGACTTTTTCTTTAAAGATTTTTTAGTTATATAAGTAATTTATAGAAATTGTATCACTATGGCCAATCTTATATTTTTGTCTGTTAATATTAATATTATTATATGGTATAATTTAAAAATCTATAATATAAAAATCATATTTTCAATACATTTTTTTTCTTAATTAAAAAATCTTTATTTCAAATATTTAAGTATTATTTACTGTGTTCACCAAAATTTAAATACGTAATCAGTACGTATGTATTGAGCACTAAAAACGAATACTTGTGAATATCATCATCAACATCAACAATAATGTTCTCTACTGCATATATTGAAGTTTCATAAAAAATAAATTAAACATTAATAATATAACAGTTACTTAATATTTAGCATTTATTTTAAAACAACATACACGTTTCAATATAGAATTATATAAAAATTATATTCTGCACGTTTCCCTAAACTCACGGACAAAAGAAAATTTCATTTATAAACAGTTAGAAATTACCGAAACTTACTGCAAACATTGATGAAGTTTCGGTAGATATTTACAAACACACTGAGAAAAAAAATATAGTAAAAGTTACTATTTATATAATATTCCGAGTACAGGTGGCAAATATAGCGATAAAAAAAGTAAATTTAATCAATATATTACTATTTTAGACTATATTATATGATAAAATTCATTATACTTGCACACATTTTCTGAAATTATTATATAAATAGTAACTTCTAATATATTATTTTTCTGTATGTATGTTGACTGTTAAGTTCGGTAATTTAATTCATTTTTTCTACGTATTATGAGAGACGATGAATTTTAAAAACATCCATTTATTAAGGACTAGATTTTTAATAGCTATTATGATATTTTCAATGATGCGTTAGCAGAATTAACCACTTAAATATGTCCTTTTTTTTAATCAAATCACAATTTCTGTCATTTCTCGCTTGTTTCGTTAGTACTGCGAGTAACAAGTAATCCCGAGAATATATACGAGCACCTATTGAATGACCAATTAAAGTACGTTTTAGGCAATATCTTGGTGTTAAAACAATCTAGGAAAATTATGCAAGCGTGTTTGTGCCGAGACTTAGCGATACGATAAATAATCGAGTTGCACCGTCTGACAACTTGAACTTTATAGTTTATTCTACTTGATTATCTTTGCATCACATCCTTGCGCGGCTCTTAGATGGAGTACCTTATGAGAAATTACCAAGCATGTATACTGAAATTACGGAAGGTGTTATCATAGTCGCAACAACTATTGTTCTGTTTGTGCTGCTAGGATGAAATCTCACATTCTAGCATCAATCTAACAACATTGCTCAGTTGGATAAACAATTTTATTTATATTACGGTTAACGTTATAGCTGCATTTATCTTGTTCAAACTTAATTAAATAAACCACTAGCTTGATCTGTTTTTGCAAAGTTTTATTTTACAGTTCAGTTACGTTCAAGAGAAATATTGGCATAGCATATCAAAATTATTATTATAACTGTTTAATATTTTGCAAAATCAAACTTTCGTAAACAAAATGCATTTAAATATTAAATGTAAATAATTTTCTTTCAGCATTAATAACAATTTCTATTAATTATCATTGTTTTATAAATTAACATTATCTAATTAATTAATTATTATTATGAGATTATCACAATAACATCATTCAAAACAAACATCTTAATTAACATTATTGATCGCCTTCTTAAATAACTTGTAAGTTGTTGATCCAATTTCAAATCATCCTTCAGAAATGGACCGAAAGAAATGAATCCTTCATTGACCTTTATCCTAATTATTGTGAAATAGTGTTTAGACGGTTTTGATTTCTACTATCTAAAAATGAATGAGTTAAATTGCACTTATTGTCATTGCATAGTTCTCCAGTGGAGAACTTTGGACTTTAAAAAAGTAAATATTCACTCACAATAAGTAAAATTTAATTTATTCATTTTTATTCATTACATTATATATAATGTAATGCATAAATTATTGTATTTTTAATTCAAAGCTTAAAATCGATTGTCATACTTTTAAGGACACAAATCATTATTTCCAGGTTTCAATACAATTAAATAAATCTTGATATTTATACATATTTAAATTGAAAGTTAATAAATTGAATTGCAATTTTTTCAGTTCCTAACGGCAAGCCAACCATAATTGCAGCGCACAATACTTCCATGTCTTCGATATATATTGCCTGGAAACCACCAAAACGAGATACCATTCACGGTGAATTTTTGGGATATAGAATCGCTTATCGACCCAGAGATAAAGGACCTAATGAGGTCAAGGAAATTTATATCCGTGATTCCAAAGTTGAGGTAATATATTTAAATTCAAAACGTGCTTTTTGTTCAAAGGAAATAAATTAATATTGCATTTATGTTTTCATATTAGAGCCACACTATTCAAGATTTGGAAACATATACGCAGTACTTTGTATCATTACAAGTATTTAACCCCGAAGGTCATGGACCTTCGACCCAAGTTATCGTGACAACCGACGAAGGAGGTATGTTTCAAAACTTAAAAACGAATATATGCAATTTACCGATAATATTTTAGTAAACTTTATTGACAGCAAATATTAAATTCTAATATATACACCGCTAAAAATGTAAAAAAATGTTAATTAAGACACAAAGTCACTTATTAAAGACATCAATTATCTTAATACGAAACCCTTAAAAATTAAGATATTTGGATACCAGTTTTAAATCAAGAGACTTTTACGATACTCTTGTTTGTATAAAATTACAAACAAATTTTAATTATGATGCATATTTTTGTTCATTAAATATTAAATACTATTTATGATTTATTTTATAAATTCAATTTAACTTGATAAAAACATCGTATTATATCTATTTTAATTATATACAATTAAGATATAAATTTATAAAACTTGATATACGCAGTTGATATTTTTTATTTCATTTGATTTCTTCACTGTCCACAATATCCAATTCCTTTGCGTTTTACTCATTTTTTTATATAAGTGTGATGAATATTATAAATGTTCGACTGAAAAATATAATAAAAGTTGATTGTTAATATTATGAAATAAATCATAAATATGTATAATATAGTATGTTTTATATTAACCATTATATTAAAGAATTTACGATAAAATTATGTAAGAGGAGGAATCACATAAAATTAAATGCTTTGCCAAACCGTATGCGTAATGTTTACTTAAAGTTTACGTAAAACTGGCTATCTGGGATATTAATATTTTATAGTAAACATTTTTATTAATATTTGTTTTTAACAGTTTTAATTTGTTATCTTACTTTTTTTACATACATTACCATAAATAATTATATTGTAGAAAAAATATTTTGAATATATTACAATATCATAAAATTATTGTTATTACTTTTTTTTATTTAACAATTTCACGTGAAAAATAATGATATAAATCCAACACAAAATGACTATGTTAGCTACACGATGTTGATTCAACACAGAAATTTTGTAAAATTAAAACAATTTGTTTGCATGAAAATAATCGAAGTCTAAGCAAAAATAAGCACTGTATTTATAAACACGGTATGTCTAAAACTGAATACAATCAACACACTCCTCGTTGTAGATGCAACATATTATATATATATAGTAAAAAACTGATGAAATAAATAAATTTACACTTAATTCCTTTGTGATAATTGATCAAATTTTTTTGATATAATGCAAGACAATTAATCATATATTTCGTTTGTAGATTTTACATATGACTTTACATAAACACTGACCTCTCGTAGACAATTTGCATATTTATTATCGACGATATCGATAATGAAACAGAATAAATGTTGGTAAAACAGGAATCTTGAAAATCCATGTTGATACAGTAGAAATAAAATGCAATGGAATATTACCGACACTGGTGTTCACACTGGTAATAATATTTCCTACTTTACCAACGGTGCTTCAAAAAGTTATCTACTTTATTTATACATAATTATATTGTAAATTTTATATCGATTTTAGACAACTTTACCACTGTAATTTGTATGTTACAGCTGATCTAAATATTATATGAATAATGTAGAAATACTAAAGATATAATTTGAATAAATACTACATATATTACTCTTTTAATTCTACATAATAAAATAATTGCAATTATAATGAAAATGATCAATAATTACCTTTTAAGTGCAAAATAATAGTTTTCTGAAAATGACATTTAACATATGAGATAATATGACAATGATGATATAATGATAATAACAAAATGTTTTATATATATACAATTTTAATTAGGGAATATTGTATATATCAAACAGTATAATTGAACTGCTTACTAAATAGAAATAATAATATAATTACTAAATTAGTATTATTAATTAATTAATAAATATATTTGATATTTTAATTGCTATTATAATAGATGAACTTACGCTGAGTGATTTTTAATATTTGCGGTTTAATTTATACTATGTCAATTAAACTATATATATATTCAAAAAATATCTTTATCTGGTAAAGTGTATAATGAAACAATATTCGTAGATTGAATTTAACAATAACCGGAAATTATTTTGATACATGGATTTTATTAACTTATAACTGTTATAAGTCGAAATTAAAAATATTTATCAACTTTCATTCACAGATTTTTTAAAAACTTACGTTGCCGGAATTAATGACCCTATAATGTATAGTTGAATAAACTTTTTTCCTCTCGTTGAAAATACCGAATTTTATAATTCGTCTATATAAAAATTTCGACTTTATTTATCCAAGTCAATTATTACATTACTCAACCTGTCAACAATTTACGTACAGTAAACAAAATTTGTCTAAAATTCGTCTAAAATTTGTCTAAAATTTAAAACAAACTTTAACTATTCCTAATATTATACATATTTATATATATATTTCTTTATTTTAAACCGCGGTTTTATATTTACATCTTTTGATAATTTAATTAACTTATACACAATTTAGGAATTTTCTGATTAATTTGAATATAAATCTAAAATATACAATGGCAGGCAAAAAACTAACACAGTTTTGATATAAATAATTAAAATGCAAATATTAATTTATGACCTCCAAATCATTATCAAATCATTAAGAAAACTCATATATCAGTACAGTAGATGACAATGTATCACATAAATATCAATAATTCAATAAATATATAAATAACTAATTCGAATAAAAACTAAATATAAATATATAAAAAAATACGATCATCTATTCTCGTCTATAAAATTGGTTAGTTTTCTTTCTAATACTTTCACATTTTATCTATTTCTATATTTAATATTCAAGTATTTCATATTCTAATTATTTAATCATTTATATAGAATTATAAAATACATGCATTTATGCAGTTGAGGTTCTGCAATTCATCAATCTCAAATTATTCATATGCCTAAGTAGTTCTTCTGTCGTCAAATTTTATCAATTAATAAATAAATATAGATACATTTAAAAACAATCTATCTAATTGATAATAAGTATAAAGTTTTCAACGTTATACAGACACTAATATATTTGTTTATTTTCAAAATAATCTTATTATTATATTTTACTGTTTTTGTAACCTATATATTAATATCAATTTCATTACTATTCATCAATAAAGTGTAACAATGTATACTAAATTTTCCTAAAATTATATTAAAATAATTAATTTTTACTTCTATTTTCTATAGTATAAAATCTACATATTTATCAAATTTAAATTTATTGTTTATATAATAATTCTCAGTGTTTTTGAACAATTTATTCTGATTCTATGAACATAAATTTTAATATCTTATTTTGTATTTATTATTACAATTAAATTTAATATATTTGCCAATATCATTAATAAATATAAACTAAACAAAATGGTTCTAATACTGATCTTTGAGGTACACCGCACTTCACTTCTAATGCTTCGGAAATATAACCATTAAATTTTACTTTTTAATTTCCATCAATCAAAACAGTCTGAACCATTTTAAGAAATTTAATTTAGTCAATAACTGTCTGCTATTCATTTTCAAACATTCTTTTCAAATCTAGAAAACTTATTCCTACTAAATTCTTGTCGTCTATCAATTCCTTCCATTCATATACAACATATAGAGCTTTTTCACATGAGTAAATAGATTTGAAATCCGATTGACGTTTTTTCAGTACGTTATTTTCTCCAAGAAATTATACTAATTGGTTCATTACAACTATTTTTAATATTTATCAAACACAGTTAAATTATTTATACGTTTAAACTCCTTTTTCGCTTTTTTTAATTTTTTCTATTAGGATAACTGAAACTTTTTGGAAAATTATCTTCAAACAATTGTTTGTTTATTATATTTATCAGATTAATTATCAACTTATCTTATGAATGTTTAATTAACTTTATTTGGATACCAGTGTCGGTGTGATTTTTATTTGGTAAAGATTTTATATTTTTATTTATAATCTTATTAAATAAATTTCTTGGAATTTTCAATTTATACATTTCGCAGTACAATTTATTCAATTTGTACAATAAAGTGCGAAAAAGTGACATTTAATTTATCTATACTACGAATAAAATATTTATTAAATTTAGTAGCAATATTCTCCTTTATTACAATGTACATTTTAATGTATATAATATAAACAATATTACAATTTTATTAATTTTTTTTTAAATTTATTCATTACTACTATTATTTATTAATATTGTAATTCTTATATTATTATTAGGTATGTTTTTGAATGTTTAAACAATTCCAATGCCATTATTCATTTTAAATAACTTTTTAGCCACTTTCAATAATTTATCTCTCTTTTCATATATATATATAGTTATAACTATTTCATCTGTTCATCAAACCATTCATTCTCTAATCGATTTATCAATAACCTCATTTGACTCATATGAGCATATATATATAATGAATAAAAATATTCATAAATATATACAATACTCATATTTCTCTCTATATACAATCATTACATGAACGTGAATTAAAATGTTCATACACGGAGAGAATATATATACCAAAAATTACGACGTATATTAATGAAATTAAAGACCATAATGTTAAGTTGTAATATTCAATGTTGACGTTATCATAATTAAAAATCACACATATATTTAAGTAGAAATTATTAGTTTAATTAATTATTGGAATATTTTTTCTAAATTTTACAACGTGAAATTTGTAAAGTTATAAAAATATATTTAAACGTTTCAATATAATTGTATCTCTTTTTAATTTGGTATATTTATTAGTAATTTTAATATATCTATTCTAATCCCGCCTCCCTTTTTAAGAAGATATTCAATATTATGTGGGAATTGTATATACGCAATGACACGTATACGCATGTTCATAAGCATAAATATATTTAATTTATATTAAATCAAGAAGTTGATTTAATCAATTGAATTGAAATCAATCTTCAATTTCGAGCTATTATTCCAGCAGGACCATACCAGAATTAAATAAATGGCCCAGTTGTGGCACAGCACTGGTTACCAGATTATGACAACCAGGTTTGTGCCAGTATTAGCCAAAATGAGGTTAACAACCAAAATAGCAGCGAAAGTGGAATCAGTCTTGGTCAAAATTTACAACCAGTAAAATGCTAGAGTCGAACCAAACACTTTGTATTATATACTCTAATTCGTATTTTGTATTAATAATGTTCCACGTAAAAACCAGTACTATGGTAGAATACTGATCAAACTATTCGGTCTCCACTGGTTTACAATAGTGATAATACTGGCCCCTCTGGTGCAATACTGAGCCAGTATTCAGTCATTTGTATTGTTCCTGCTGGGATATTAAATAACTCTAGTATTTTCAAAATATCAAAGATCAAAATAATTGCAAATTCAATGGATTTTAATTTAAAACCTTTTGATTTTATGTAATTAATTAATAATTTGGAACATTCTGGATAACACCAGAATATTTAATTTATGTTTTAAATATTGTTTTAAATGGGGTTCTCCAAGTCTAAACTTTATAAAATATAATTATTCAAATCAGTTTTTGATTATATAATCAAAGATAAGATAATTGTTTATAAGATAAACGGATCTTAACCACTACAACGCCGATTGTCGAATCAATACAGAGCTAAGACTGGTCCGATTCTTGCATACAAACGAAAGTCTGAGGTTTTATAGTATTGGCTCCATAATGGCACGGTATTGGTATATAATAGGTAACAGTAATAAAATTTTGTAGAGCTAGTAATG
>JABFQC010007514.1:0-10006 GCA_022817085.1 Psilanteris sp. ZL-2020
ATATATTTTAAATATATTTCTTACTACAAAATATATTTATTATATAAATTATATATATATCAAATTTATAAATTGGAAATTTATATATTATATATATTTCAAAAATATATATTTGTCCGTGTGGGTAAGCGGTTCTTAATCGTCATTAAATATTGTTTTATTATCGATTATCTCATTTTTGCATATAAATTACTCTGTTTTGTTTTGTTTCAGCTTTTCTTCATTTTACAATAAGTTTTTCATTATTGTTAATAAATATTTTATGTTCGACACACATACAATTGTGCGTCGCGAATACAATAAAAATGTATAAACTAAATTAATTAGTTCAATTTGTAATAAAATAGTTTTAGTTTTCTTTATTTTCAAGAAAGAAAAGTTTTAATATCAATACAGTGTTTTACTGTAAAAGAAACACACCTACACGCTCATTCTCATATTTAGACAGGCACAACAACCGCCCTTCAGTTTGAAAATTCTGGACACCGTTTGAAAATTCATACAATGATACCTTTTAAAATTATAAATGAGGTTTTGCATAGTTTTTCTTACCAAGTCGAACATCAGGTAAATGACCAACTGGGATTTTTAATTCAAGTTCGAACATAATTTCAATTAAATGCAGATATCTGATTGAAGTGGCTTAATAAGATTCCGATATCTTGTAAGTCTTGGTAATTTACATAAAAATTTGACTTATCTTCGATGATAAATTTAATATTCCATGATATTTGATGACCATTCATTTGATTTCTATATCAAATTAAATAGCAATAATAAACTGTATTCCGATGTTCAGTGGACTCCATGCGAAATCACAAGAAAACCGAAAAGTCTTAATTACTATTTGTATATACCAATTATTAATAATTCCAATTCCTCTGAGATTTGATTGAGAAAATGTATAGGGTAATTTTAATCTCGTCATAACCGTGTTACATTCTGAGACGTAACAGACGATACAACCTGTCTATTTGTATATTTCTTTATGTATCATTTTTGACTATAAGCGTTTGTTATATCTCATTATCTTATACATTTTGGATAATTCCAAATCTAGTTTTTCAACTATTCCCACAAATAGATGCATGTAAAGTAGGAAACGTATTTGTTTGCTTAGTAGTAATTACTTTCTCAAATAAAGTTGAAGTTACCTGCATTAAATTACTGGTTTACTTAATTAAATTGAGATTATTTAAACACTAATTATTATATTTTCAATATAACTACCTTTCACAACCTTATCCGGCATCTCTCAATATATTGTATGATGTACTTGATATTTTATGCTAATTATTATGCAGTACGTCGATCTTTCTATAATTTAGAAACGTTTACGACATTACAACTTACGATCATTATTCTTGCTTTAATTGATTTTTCTCCAGGCATTTGTAATTACAATAATTTATTTAATACAGTTAAGGTACCGATATTTTTATTATATTCTTTAATTAATATATTAATTATAAATAACATTCGTATAAAAATATTTATAAATGTCAAAAATACATATATAGTTACGTAAGTTAATTGATACAAGTTTTTCAAAGTTTCCTTATAATCCATGTTCGTATATAGAAATACTATATTCTAGAGTATACTCAACAATTTTTTTAGATGTTTATATATTTTATGATTTATTTTTACAAATATTTTACGCTAGACAAAAATTATTTTTGGTTACATCAATTGTGTACTTTTTTTGTTTTTATTTACACCTCTTATGTACTACGTCTCTGTCTTTTGTTTTTGTTTACCCAATTTGTGCAACTTCTTACTTTCGTTTACATAGCTTTGTCACTATTCTTATGTTTATGTTTACACTTATACTTATATTTACGTCTATATTTATATTTACATCTACGTTGACGTTTCATTTACAATTATTTTAACCAATAATTCGACCGACTTGAACACATACAAACCGTCAGACTATTCTTTTAAATAACACTTTTGTTAAAACAACTTATTTTTCCGAGCGGAAATTGCCGCCACCGTGAAACCATGCCGAAATCCAAATCATCGCGCCGTTGTCCAGGGCACGACGCTTTTTTTAAACAAAGCGAATGATTGCTATTACGCTTCCGTCCCAACAGAAAACAACCTCTCGCGTGCAACCGCATGAATTTATTTTCATTGACAAATGTTGGTAATCCGAATTGCCGTCGAAAAAAAGGCGGCCGTGCACATCTGCGGCGCAGCCCCTGCGGGCGCATTTCGCGAATCAGTTTGCCGACATTATTGTGCGTGGATAAATGGTTTACAGAATAGGATAATACGATGCAATGTGAAACAACCGGCGAAGCAATCGCTCACTGATTTGGTCAGATCCATAAGGAGCGTGCATATAACGCGGAGCATTAATGAGCCCAAAGAGGCATTCTTCGCTGCTCGGCCGAGCGCAGCCCAAACCCTTTCTGCGCGCACGTAAGACAGTTCTATCCTCCGTCTCCGTCCAACGTCGTCGCGAGACCATTAACGATCGCCGGTCCCGCTCCTTTCTTCGTCTTCATTTCTCTCGGTCAGAGACTCGCGCGATCGCGTTGGGTGGTCTCGCCACTCTCTTTCAACTTAGTTCCATATAATCGCGCTCGCACGCGCGTTCCTTTCCTCATACATCTGTACATTTGTTCCACACAAGTAACGCGAGAACACGGCCCGCGCGTCCGTGCACTTTTCGACAGCGCGTTACGCGATACGGCTAACGCGCCGTGAAATTCAAATTGTTCAAAGCATTGAAGAGCCCCGGATCCATTCAGCTCTTTTTCCTCGGCCGCTTCGTTTCGACAATTTCGTTCGCGGCCGATTCTTTTTCATCAAATAAATGGGTCAGTTCAATAACTCCGAAATAAACGACATCGGTTCTTTTGCGCCCGATCGCTCTCGGCCCGCGGGTAATTGCATGCTTTTTGATTCCGATTAAGGATGGAACGAAAATTAAACGTTAATTAGACGGGTTTGACGGGCCGGGTCGGTTTCGAGGGAGGTTTGGCGTCGCTTTTGCGGGGTGATCACGAGGTTTCGAATGGGATCACGAATTTTTGGAGTTTGGTATCGCGTGGTGGGAGATGCGTTTAGAAATGGATATGATGAACAATTAATTGGAAATGAGTGGGGCGGTAAAATATGTCGGCCCATTTTGGTGTACGTGTAGTAACCATCTGGTTTGGCATTAAATGTTGTTGTGTTTGCGTTCAAACTGTTTTCATTTTAGAGTTATTCTTCCAATATATTTATGGTATAACGACATTAAAAGTATTTATGATGATTTAAAACTGATTTTGTTTAGATTCAAATTACTTATCTCTAGTAAAAATGAAAATATATTTATAATATACTTTTGCATTGTAAAATATAATTTAAATACATTGTAAACATATTTGAAATATATTAGTAAATATCATTTATAAATGTCTAATATATTTGCTTTTTTATACATATATTGCCAGAAATATAATTATACAGTTAATAAATATATTGTTAATATATTTTAAAGATTTTTGTAATATATTGATAATACATTCGGAAAATATTTGCAATATATCGACAGTATATTACAAATATATTTTTATGTTTACTAGGGATGTTTATATTAAGTCTTTCTTGAGTATTTTAATGCCCTTGGGATTAGGTTTAAATTGTTTTTGTTTACATTCACATTCCTTATGTTTATATTAAGTCATTTTTGTTTATATTAAACGCCCTTAGGATCAGGTTTAACTTGTTTTTGTTTACATTTAGTTCACGTAGTTACTATATATAACAATTATGTTACACTAATTTATTAGACAAATTTATAGGTTATTCATATATGTAAAATAAATTTAAAGATACTTATTGCTTTGGTATGTTGAATGTTTAAAAAGGTTATTAGTATTTACCAAAAGAAATGAAAAGTCGATAATGCGGATCACCTTCTGCTCAAAATGTCTATATTTGAAAAAGTAAATTATTCTTTGAAAGCGAGAAAATCAAGGCGTCTATTAATTATTCTAATTATTAGTCAAATTAACTTGAACGGTCTGTTTTCAATTTTGTATAAAGAAAGCGAAATACCAATTGATTTAGATTTCACTTTGGATACACTATTTGTATATTAGTTTACCGATTTATTGAAAGTGATGTGTATACATTTAAATTTATCTTAAACAGTGGTATATACAATTACAAAATAATACTCTGAATATTAGAACTAATGCTTGATGTAATATGATATGTTTTTTTACAATAATTAATATGTTAGATTGTTGATTAGAAGGTTAGACTTGTTTTTTGATTGATATAATTATGCAATATGTCTTAAATCATTGTAATGATACATTTTAAAAAAAGGAAGAAATATTGTAGATATTCGTTTCATAAGTCAAAAAACTGATGTAAAACTAAATTAAAATATATTTAAATATTACTATATAATTATGCTATTAATTAAGAATTGGATTAATATTGTAATGTGCTTTTTTCTTATTTTTTGTATTAATTTTTTTATTCTTTCTTTTTATAAATTTATGATTATTAATTATTCTATTAAAATTGTAATTTATCATTTATGTATTTAAAAACAAAAAATATATTATTTCAAGAATTAAATAAACTGAAGGTTTATATGACTATATACATACATTTGTTCGTCTATTAATTTTAGATATTATAATTGGTAATTTATACAAGCGTTTATTTAACATGTAACTCTTTCTTTTGAGGCAGATATAAATGTATTACACAAATCCTGTATAATTTTCATGGAATTAAAGTGACTTATTTATGCGTTACCTTAAAGACAAACGTATGCACTTTGAAAACTATTAATTTTTAAGACGGACAGATATGTGATAAAATTGAAAATTTATATTAATATTTCATCATTATAATTTTTAACAGTATAAGAATGGTAATTTTTATAAACCAAATTCCCATGTGACACAACAATCTTATAGATTAATGGAGAACATGGAAAAGAATATTTCTCGTTTCAAAATACATTTTTTGATAGAAATAAGAGTGATCGATAAAATCTGAAACATTTACTGAAACTAATTTAAAACAACTTTAGTTATTATAAATTTAAAATTTCAATTAAGCATGAAATTATTTTTTTTATTTATTTATTTATTTAATTTTTAAATTTGCAAAAATAATTATATACAATAATGTATATTATTTTAATACTTTGACATTGGGAAATTATGAATTACATCAAATTATGGTACATACAAATAAAATTTATTACAATTTTGTTTAATATTTCTATAAAATTGTTTAAAATAATATGACCATTTAATATCCTTAAGATCAGCAAACTTTGATATTTTTTCATATAATCATGTTACAATATGCTACGGCAGAACTCGAGTTAGCAGAATTCTGCCATATGGCGAAGTATCATTTAATACCGGTGTGATAACGTGAGGTCATTACTACTTAACAACTGGTTGAGTACTGATTAATATAGTTTCGCCGAGTCTGTACTATCTGCGGTACTATACGAGTCCCAGACTACGTAAAATAAGCTGAAAAATGAAACATTTAAAAAACAAATTTTATTATTTTATTAGGTTTGTTAGTTTATACTTATTACACAATGTCGAATAAATTTGGTTATTAAAATTCAGATATTGCAACATATAAATTGAAACATGAAATACAGAAATAACTTATGCTTATAAATTCATGGATTAAATAATATAATTCTATCAAAATTTTTTTCTAACTTATAAAATTACAAAACACTATAATACACACATATATTATATATAAATTGTTACTATAAAAACCGATGTGAGAAAATCATTTTGTTTATAAAACTTCTCACAAAAAATACAATATCACAATAAAATTACACGTGATATTTAAAACTTGAACCAGTTTTATCTACCTGAAGTATAATAAATTTTACTATCGCGAAAATGTGTAAAAACCGAATAGATAAGCCATGAAGGATTTCATCTCGAGCCATGCATTTAATATAAATTTAAACTATATCCATACATTTATGTAATTAAGTAATTTCTCATAATACGCAAAGAGCATATTGAGTAATGTAATTGTTGTTCATATTTATTACTATATGTTACACGCTTTCGCAATGAGTATTATCAAAGCATTAAATTTTGTGTTAGTTTACAAACTAAGTGCATTAATGCTGATGATGAAACGTTCAATAATTCATTCTCAGGATAATCACTTAGGACATAAACTATCCGAAATCTGATGTGGGATGGTTTACGAAAAATTTGGTTAAAATTTAGCGAGTGCATGAAGATCGGACTAAATCAATGAGAGCTGGTAAAGTCAGAAAAATTTCGGTCACTTTTTACATAAAGAGAAAGCGAGGGATTCCACGATCTTTGATTATGGGATCGTAGAAACCGATACTAATAATCGGTTAACAATCCAGGTCTTCTTCCTTATAGCGTTTGTTGCGTCACTGTGTAGTTTGATATTCAAATCGGCAGATCTATCGTCGTCATAAATTTGCGTAATATAATTTTAATGTGTGCTGATAATTGCACGTTCCCGTTGTTAATTAAATGAAGTTTTTTAGGTTGCATTTTAGAAATACAGTTTGACTCTGTCATTTAATTGTGTAGTTGATATTGTAAAAATGAATGTTGTATGGTGGTTTAAGAACACTTTTGTCTAGAGACAAAGTAAGACATTGGTTTCTTAAAATAAAATACTTTTATAGTATTTATTTTTGCAGTGTGTGAAATATTTTTTTCAAATCTTTTGTTGTATTTAATTTTTAAATATATATTACAAATATATATATATATATATGTTATGTTATGTTATGTTATGTTATGTTAGGTCAAATGAAACTTTATTTTGAAATATCAATAAAAATGTTGACAGGCTGAATGGAAACCCTTCTCCTTATTAAACCTGACATTTTTCGGATGGCTTGATGAATCATTTAATTCAGTTCTGTAGAAATGAATTCTTGCGTAATAACTATATATTTTATACACGTAAATTTGAAACGTGTAAAATTTAAAATTAATTCAAAATTAGAATTATTTATAAAAATTATGGTTTTAAGCGATTATGATTTTGTTACGGAATAGTTATTTTATAACAATAACAATAATAAATCTTTCACGGAGAAAAATATAATTGAGATTTTTTGTTGGTTGTAAATTTATCTAATAAATTATGGTAAAATAAATAAATATAGTATTTTTTTCTTGTTTATGCTACATTTTTACAATAATTTTGTAGATAAATTGGAAGTTTGTTTCATCAAGGGTCAGTTTCGTTTATTTTATAGTAAAATTTGAATTATTTTTTTCCGTGTTCAATATAAATTTTTAATGTATTTAATGTAAACAATTTATTGTAAAAAGAATATTTATTTACGCGAAATATATTTATAAAATTATAGATAAAAAAATCACTCTGCAAACGACATTGGTTGTGCCACCTATAGTCAAAAATTTCTTTGAAGAATACCGACTTATATTGTACATGATTTATTTACAATATTTAGAATAACAATTATTACACACTTTTTAATCAACTTATATGAATATTTTACGTTTCAAAAAGCCTAAAAAATTTAAATAAACATTGAATTACAAATGTAACAAAGAACGTTTGTATATTTTCACGTA
The DNA here is from genome assembly GCA_022817085.1 of Psilanteris sp. ZL-2020. NCBI lineage: Eukaryota > Metazoa > Arthropoda > Insecta > Hymenoptera > Scelionidae > Psilanteris > Psilanteris sp. ZL-2020. The sequence continues at coordinate 7,617 of JABFQC010007514.1, forward strand.
CATCAACGAAGTTTGAATATCATTTACACTGTTTACATACAACATTAACGAACAAATTTCGCTCTTTGTTAGAATCAAACAATACCACATACCAGAATTCCGTTAAAATTCAACAAAAATTCGAAAAAAATGAAATAAAAAATATTATCGATAAAAATGCATCCAAAAATGTTTGTCCACGGTATAAATCACACGTTTACGTTTTAAACGTCCCCGTACACGTAACACCACGTCAATGTCATCCCTGTTTACAAACGACATTCGCAGCCAACTTCTGCCCGCATTTCAGTAAACAAACACAATTCACCTTCATCGCGTCCGAAATCAACAGGACAACACATACACACACAAAACAACACACATTTCACTAATCAAACGTACAAAAATTGTGCACGCGATAAAACGATAAAATCATTGACCATATAATGCCAACCAAACGAAACCAAAACGACACGCTTGTTCATCACTCGAAGTACAAAGTCCTCATGCATGGCGATTAATTACTACAATTCTCGGTTTCTGCGTTAAACCGATCTCGGTGCGGCGACGAGAGGCGAGCTCGGAGCGAACGGGTTAAAAGCGCGCGGAACAGCACGTAACAAAAGGAACAAGCCAAAGACTAGAAAGAAAGAAATGCAAAAAGAGGATCGGCCGACAATCAGCCGAGGTGATCGCGGTGGACCGGATTTACTCTGTCGGTAGATTTTCATCACGCCGCAGCGCCGGTTGTGTACCGCTTTTAACCCGGGTATTTCAGCTCGTTAGGATAACGAGGATCTAATATCGCGTTCACGGCTTGTCCAATTACGCGTTGCGGCTAGCGCGAGCGTCTTTCGGCAACTCGCGCGCGGACGACGCGACGATCGCGGGCGGGCAGGGGGTGTCAAAGAACGGAGAACGCTTTCCCGGTGCCGCGAGCACGCGCCGTGTCGTGTTTCGCGTGATCTATGACGCAACATCTGCCGCGGATCATAAGCGACGCATTTACGTGCGGCTAATTGCAAAGCCCGTTGGCTTCCTTCGATCTCTCGCGACTCCCCACGCGGCTTGCTATATTCATCTCGGCCATTTTTCTAGCCTCGCCTTTGGAGCCGATCTTCTTCGAATCCCCCGTCAAAAACCTGCGCGTAATTGCAACATTTGTGTCCCGCTTTTTGTCCGTTATGCACGCGTTTCGAACTTTATCAAAGGCCTCGCGGTTGCGCGCGCGCGATCTCTAAAATGCGTTCCGAGTATTTCAAATGGGCTAATCAAATGGGCGTCTGTTGTTGAAACCGAAGAAATGTAAACAATTCGGACGCGTGATGTAAACAATGGATTAGTCAACCGTGGTGACATTGAGCTCGGGTTGATGTAAATAAAGCGGAAAAGGTTTTTGTTTTTGTTGACGTTGTTCGGGGGTTGAGGTCGGAGGAGGGGGTGGGAATGGTGGAGATTTTATTGTGACCAAGTACGGTTAAAATTGCTATTTTTGCGGCATTTTAGTGTGCGTATCTGTTTAAAAACTCCGAAAATAAATAAAAAAAATTTGCTATACTAATAGAGCATTTCGAGAAAGAATGTTACAATAGTATAATTTCATAATTCATAAACAATTTCATATTAACATGTTTTCGTGTCAAGAACTAAAATGAATTATGGTATATTATACTACTTCATGTAACCGTATTTATATATAGATACATACATATATATAGATATATTCTGAAAGGGAAAAAAGTGCATAATTGCTCTCAAGTCGCATATGTTGCACTTCCATATAAATGCATTTCGTCCATCCATCGTAACCTAATTCATAACTGCACGATATGTTTCGTATTATGTACAAATTCCGAAAGCATGGATCAACGACGAATCTGTTAGCCGAAGTGGCGTTAAGTACCAAAGCGATAGGCTCGAGAGATGTTTCGACTAACATATTCGCAACGTAGACGTCGTGGATCGTTTACGACCCAAATTTAAAGTGACTCGCGGACTGGTTTATATCGCGTGTATTTGACAAAAGATATGAGAGTTGATTTGAGACTAATTGGAAACATCACAGAGCACCGCAGTTATAAAGTGTAACACATAAATTATTTGGGTTCCTTTGAAGGATATCGTGCACTAAGAGAAATAAATGACGAAAAATTACTATTTATTTCCTTAATTTGGAATCATAAGAGAAAAACCAGAATATTTACTATTTTTAAAAGTAATATATTATAATAAAGTAGTATTTTTCGATGTAAAAAACTTACTTTTTCCTTTTAAAAACAGTAAATATTATTCTTTTTCTCTTGTGATTGCGAAGAGTAATTTTTCGTCATTTATTTTTCTCAGTGTGTTAACAAAAAATAACAAACTAACTTTTCTATTAAACATATATATATATATATATATAAGAAATC
>JABFQC010007515.1:0-10006 GCA_022817085.1 Psilanteris sp. ZL-2020
TGTATATTATGATTCATACAGACTAGCCAGTCAAATATATATATATATATATATATATACATAGATATGATCTTTCAACTAAAATACGGTAAAGTAATAAAACACGAAATTTTACTTTTAACTTGTAAAATATATTTTGTCATATAGATGTAATAAACGACAAAATAAATAAATGTATATAAAAATAGTTGTCGTGGTCGTGTTTATAATTTTCAAAAAATTTTGAATTTGTTAGTTCATATTTAAGTGTCAAAATATATGCAAACGGAAACATAATATGTTAATTGTTTAACTATTTAATATAATATATTTTATGTACATAGACTTCATACTCTTAAAACGATCCTTTTATCTCAAGACTTTAGAATTTTAAAAACAGATTAAAAAAAAGACACATAAAAGACAAACTCGTCATATAAACAATATAAACATTTACTCAACTCGTCTTTGTTTATTTTGTGCGTTTATATGTTTTCTTTCCTTTTTTAATTTGTTCCAAAATATTAAATTTTTATGTCAAATAGATTATTTCTGAGAGTGTACCACTTCGTATATATTACAAATTTTATATTTAAAAATGTATAAATGTATATATCTTTTTTGTAATATATTACAAAAAAGTAACCTCCCGATCCTTATAATTTGTTTAATAACTAATCAGAATTGTCAAACTATTAAAAAATGACTAAATTCTTAATACTTTTATTATTTACGATATTCGTCATTTTGATGTTGTATTATAGGTATTAATATTAAATAGAAATAATTTATTTCCCGTCAAAAATTAAAAAATGACCCTAGAAGGACATAAATACATATTCCGTATCACAATTTTCATACAGACAAAAATCTGTTTTAACATTTATGTAAATTTGGGTTAAATGTTAACTCTTTTATGTGGAAATAAGAGCATTCTAATATAAAAATATCATCAAGCAATTTTTATTACAAAGCGAATATGAATAATAAGTCTTAAACTTTAAAAACGCACTTTTATGATTTTCAATGTTTCATCCCTATATAACTATTAGTCAATATTCCATGCGAAATTTGTGTTTATTTGTATTACTGTTAAGGTAAATTATATACAATTAAATAATTTTGTTATTAAATATTAATAAAAAATTAAAATTGTGTTTTACAATATACAAATTTATTTATTCATTGTATTATCATTTACTTCTGTCATTATTTGAGAAATTGGACAACCATTATTTTAATTTAAACATATTTTAATTCCACATCATTCAGATGTTGATTCAACATCTAAATGCCTTTCATTTAAAATTTAGACTATGTTAGTGATATAAATGTAAATACGACATTTTATAGATTAACATTTACATCATAGCATAGTATCAATATTTCTTCCACATTTGAAAATATTATTTCAAAACAAAATTTTTTTTCCATGCAGGTACCAATCAGGTTACCCTACAATTAAAGATAGTGCACATAACAATTCTAAAAAGGTAAACATTTTGGGCTCTATTCCGAAACATTACACTCAAACTTGAAATAAGTTCAGGTACATTTTGAGCATTAATATAACATACCGATAGATCAGATAAGATATAAGATTGTAATGTGAAATGCAATAGTTTGTTGGATAAATAATGCCGTTTAGATGTAATTATTTACAGTGTAATTTAATTATAAATCTTACTAAAATACAATGTTTATTTTATAGCAACAAAACCCCAAATAATTAATAATAATTTTAAATAAATCTAATAAGTAGTAATGGCATGTAATAATAATAACTTTTATTGTGTTAAATCTTTACTGTCTTTTCCAATTATTAACGAAGCTTTTTTCTATACGTGTATAATAGATCTGCTTAATTATACAGGGATTATATTCGTATTAACAACAAATAAATTTAGTCGCCGTATTAAAAATTGTATATTGTATTTCTATTTATAACTGCTAATAAAATATCGGACTATCATCAGATCATCATCAGATTTGGTATATTATACACTCAGAAAAATAATATAGTATATTCAACTAAATTTTTCGATTAACGTGTTGTAGAATAATCAAACCAAGTTTTTAGTTAAATTAACCAAATTTAGAAAATGCCTGAAGTTTACTTAAACCAAATTATTTAGTTGATTTTACCAAATTACTCGAGTTAATATATATATACAATACATACACGTTGTGTACGACAGTAAATATTATTTTTTATATAAACATTTATGCACATATAGCGTTGCGTTTGGGGGCCGCGAGATATCTTTTTCCCATTTACGCGCAATGTTATAATAAAAGTCTGATGTAGCATTTCAGGACGGTCCTGTTGAATGTTGCGTTTCAGGACGAACCCGCAAACTACTGTACTGGGGCCCCCTAGGACCCTCGCGTTTTGGGGGGGTGGGGGGCGCAGCCCCTCCGCATTCCTTTGTGAGGGTGGCCGAAGGCCGCCCGATGAGCTCCGTCATATTTGCTCCGCCAAAACAATTTTAGCACACCCGTAACTAGGGGCCCAAATGGGGCACGGTCTCATTTGCATCGCTGGGCACATATATATATGTATTTATAGAAAAGTTATAGAATTAATTCATTAATATATGAATTTAATTTATATTTTGAATACATATATAGTGGTATATATAAAAATGCATTGTGAAAGCCATGAGGTAATCATTACTATATTTATGTATAATATAATATCCTTTTCCACTTGGTTTTCTCAGTATATATTTAACTTATGTAAGAATACAAATTAAGTTTGGTTAGTAACTTGATATTTAATATCTCTACACCTTTATATACTAAGAAAAAATATATTAAAAATTACTATTTATATAATAATTTGAGGACAAGTATAGTGATTTTTAAATAAAAGGAAAAACGTAATTTTAAGTAATATATTTTTCAACTATATTTTATATGATAAAATTCACTATATTTGAACACTTGTCCTTGAAATATTATATAAATAGTAACTTGAATTATATTTTTTTCTCAGTGTAGACAATTGAAAATGGATTCTATACTAATTTACAAATAAAAGTATATTAAATAGTAGATGTAATACATTTGCATACTGACAGAAAAAAAAATAATAACAACAATTATATTTCCTAGTTGAATGTATTTGTTAATAAAAATATTAGTTTTATTTGAAACAATTAATAAACATTTGAAATAACAAAGTATACATTGTTAATTTTAATCTGAATTATATAGTTACTGTATTTTTTAAATGAATTTTAATTCTTTCATGGCATCACCGAATAAAAATTACTTGAATATCTGTTCATAGTCTTATGTATAATATTTGTTTGAATATAAAGTTCAACTTTATATACACCCGAATTTCTGTAATTGGCACGAAACTTGTTCAACACTCCAGGATTCTGTGTTCAAATCCTACTAATGGATAACCACAAATTTTACTGCAAATTGCGTTTCTTGAATTACCTTTGTATTAATCAATTATATTAATGTGAAACAAGTAAAATAATTGTTTAAGTAAATACTAACAATAATAAAATAAATTTTATAATATAGTTGAATTAACTATAAGTATCTTTGACAGAGCTAAAATTGTCTATTATTTCATGTAATGAAATACTATAATATAATTCTCAGCACTATGATTTCTTTCGGTGTATGTATTTGTACAAGGTATTTAAATTACTTATTGTTTTTATAAAATATAATTTTCAAACAAACAGATATATATGTATATACGATGGTCCATATATAGGCATATATATATAGATATGCCCTCGCCACCTTTGAGGACAAACTCTATTTGGGCGCCTGATTACGTGTTTGCAAAATTATTTTAGCGGAGCAAATATGGCGGAGCACATCGGGCCGCCTTCGGCCACCCCCGAGTAAAAAAAGTATGATCATTTTTTAATAAAAAAATGATCCAAATCAATTAATAAAAATGCGATCACTTTTATGAGAACTTCTGGGATCATAATTTAATAATTTTATGATCCACAAAGATAAAGGTTCTCAATAAAAATGAATTGATCAAATGAATGTTAATCAAATTATGATTAATAATATATAATTAGAAAAAAATGATTAGTTAATGGAGCCTTAACTCAAATTTGATCAAAATCGGATCAAATGCGGAATGTTTAGCATGTGATTTTATTTTGATATGCTTTATTGATATTTAAAAAATAAATAGTTTATTGTTTTATTAAAATGTTGATCATACTTTTAATAAAAAAAATGTATTATTTATTAATGTATTATATTATTATATCAATTTATGAACGACACTAATCAAATTTTGTGTAACATATACAATTTTTCCGTGATAAAAAAAATCCATATAATATATTATGAATAATAATCCGTTTTTATTTTTATTTTGATTGTAATTCGCTTTATTTGAAATTTTCTTAATTTTTATTATTATACAATTTAATATTTATATAGAATTGTATAATAACATTCCTTCTTATATTTCAGTTTGCTTATAACAAAATTGACAGATTAGTCAATTTTATATAAATTTTAAAGAGATTTAATTCCAATAACAAAGATTAAGAAAAACTTGATTAAAGTTCAATTAAAAAAATATTCAAAGAACTTTGAATAATAATTAAAATAAAAAATAATTTAAATAAAAAAAACTTAATTATTATATATATATTATATTACATGGATTTTTTTTATATAAAAGGAAAAATTATATGGAAATAAATGTAAGTAAACGTTACATTTAATTAAAATTATAAATTATGATCTACTTTTAATAAAAAAAAACTATTTATTATTTAAATATGAATAAATGTATTAAAATTAAAATCAGAGCAAATACTGAACAATTCCGCATTTGATCTGATTTTGATCAAATTTCAGTTAAGACTTGATTAACTAATCATTTTTTTCTAATTATATATTATTAATCCAAATTTGACTAAAATTTCATCATGCATTAATTTGTATTGTGAGCCTTTATCTTTGTGGATCATAAAATAATTGAATTACGATCCCAGAAGTTCTCATAAAAGTGATCACATTTTGATTAATCGTTTAGGATCATTTTTTTATTAATAAATGATCATACTTTTTTTACTCGGAAGGGAATGTATTTTATATACCCCCCACTAAAAATCTAGCCAAACTCAAATCGCGAGGTCCTAGGGGGCCCCAGCACCGTATTTTGCGGGTCTGTCCTCAAAAGCCTCATTATATATACGCAGCGATTTGAGACCTGTCCTCAAAACCACCATTCGTAAAATATTTAACATTGCGTAAATGAGAAACAAGATGGCCGTCTGTTCTCAAAGGCATCGTTAGTTAAACTTATATCATTTTATATAATATCTAACCTTAAATGATTATATGATAGATTAGATATGTTGCTGTAAGCTGTAAGGTGACTTAAACAATCTGTGACTTATAAACTGTTAAAGAATTAAGATATATAAAGTCAAAGTTTTCCTATGAAAATGATCCAATGGAAGCGTTAAGAGTTAAAACATCATCGTTGTTTCAGATACAGTATACCGTTAGGGATCAGTACTAATATTTTTACAATTAACTAAGCGACTTTAAGTACCTCTGACAGCACATCCCTTTAGTTTAAGCATGTTTATGACATTGACACCCCAAAAAACAACCCAAAGTCAGCGATTAAGGAAATTTGATTTGTTTTGTAGAATCTCCGAAAACATTTAATAATCTACACCGCCGTGTAACAACGAGTATACTTTTATTGTAGATTTGAGGCCTGCTGTATCTTGTTCTGTCCTTGTCCACGTGTAAATCTAACCAGTAGACACGAAGAGGAGAGAAATAAGGACCGATGTGTAGCATTTTATCTTCAAAACACATAATCTTTACCTGCGTCTGTGGTTCGTGAACTTTAGGTTCATTAACATTTTGATCTAGGTATAAGTATGGTAAATATTGTTCTTGATGACAGTTGATGAATGAAATTCTATGGAAACATAAAAAGTGTAAAAACATTGCGAATTTAGTAACAAAGCAAGGTTGTATACGCATGTATATATGCAGGGCTAAAAATTGCATTTTTCGTTTAAATAATTAAGAACGCGTTAAATTTAAAATTAAATCAATATATCTGATGCGATAAAACTTTGTTAACATTATACAAAATAAAATAAATACGTTTATTATTATTTTGACATTAATAATTAATAACTACAATTGTTAAATTTTCCAAATTATTTAATTTAATAGCTTTATTTATTTCTTTTTAAATAAAAATAGGATAAACATAAACAAATATATTTTTGCAGAAATTGGAAAGATTACCAATCGTTTAAAAAAATGGTATATGTTCCTGTTATTATTTATAGTATGGTAAAGTATATAAGTACTAATTTATCTAAAAATCATTAAAAGTAAAATATATTAACTATATATTAACTATTATTATTTTATATTAATATTATATATTAAAATAAATAACTATACAAGAAATATATAATATTTCTGTTTTTTTTTCTATTTTTTAACTTTGTATTACAATGTTTTTTTAACATATTAGAAATATGAAATTAAATAATATATTTTTCTTGAAACTTTATTGAATTGTTTATTATATGTATATATAGATGTAGACATGATTTATGTATATTTAATAATGAAAATAGAATTTATATAGTGTTATCTTAAATATTCTATACATGTATATATATCATACATCCTTAATTGCGCAGAATATATTTATAACGTACATATAATATTAATTTCTTCTTAAAATAATAAAAGTGTTATATATTTCATTATTATATTAAAGCATATGTTAATTCGATTGTGGACACATTACTTGATTTAATATATTATACAAATGTGCAGTGCCATAAAATAGTCATTTAATATTTATGCAAAAACGTGAATGATATTATTACTCATTATTAATTTTTAATAATATTTTATAAAATAATTCTAATATCAACTATAATTAAAATAATTGGCAATTAATTAAATATATATTACTAATTTGAATATTAATATTATAATTAAATTTTTATTTTTATAATATTATACAATCGCACTTTACGTCTGTCGGTGAAAAATAAAATACTTTCTTCTACATAAATTAATTATTATTAATATAATTATAATTAACAACTGTATATTAATTACGTTGTAAAATCATATTCAGCAGATATATGGTGCTTCGTTACTAAAGTTAAATTTAATTTCATAAAATTAAAAAAATTATAAATTTTTATTGTAAACTATATTTTATGCATTATTAATAAAGATTATATTTAAATTTTGTTTGAGTTTTGAAATTAAATTTAAAATTTTTAAATAACCCCAGTCGAAATTCAGACTCTTTCAACCTCGAAACGTCTAAAATTTACCGTTTAGATTCAATCAAATGACATAAAAAGTAAAAAAGAAGGAATATCATTTTTAATAATAAAACATTATATTTATTGATAAAATATACAAATAACTACCGTCAAAAGTTTAAAACACTACGTTTCGTATTTTGTAATTAATTAATAATATTAATAAAGTAAATTTATAAAACAGATAAAATAACTTAGACTATAAAGTTAAAAAGGAGAGTTAAAGTTTAATTCGAATTAAATCTTGATTGAAAATCATAATATGTATTTAGACTTTAGTAAATATGAAAAATATCAAAACCCTGATTATGTTAGGAAGCACACGTAAATATATTTCCATTAAAAATTACTATGCCAAAACAACAACTGTGCACGATGTTTGTCAACACAGAAAAAGTATGCCTAAAAATCGTAAACTTATACTTAATTTTCGTATGTACATTTCACTATGTTATAGCTGTAATTTTTCTTTGTTGACAAACATCGTGCACAGTTGTTGTTTTGGCACAGTAATTTTTAATGGAAATGTTTTTCCGTGTATAGTTCCGAACAAAAATGTGCTAACATTTTTGCGCACTAATTATTCAACGAAGATTAATTTAAATATCTAAAAACAATTTGGGCTGACAAAGATACAACTAGCGAAGAAGTTTAGAGTTGTAAAAACTTTGTAACAAATGTAATTTTTGTAACACCGTAAAAAATTATATTTTTTCGCTCAACTTATTGTAAATTATAAAGCAAACGTTTGCCACACTTTCTTTGCCGTGCGCGCAGATGCCCACAATATGAAATTACCTATAAATTATAATATTATCATTTTTATATAATATTATAATAATTATAATAAAATTTTACTAAACTGCACGGAGCAAAATATTACTGGAATTTTATTATAAAATAAACCAAACTGGACGTACACTTTCAATACCTAAATTTATCTGATAATTATAGTAAAAATATACTATAAATTTATTTTCTTTTGTGTTTATATTATAATGTATTATGTTTATAATATATTTTCATTATAATTTATTCGATATATTTATGTTTCGTTTATTAATGATAGATCATTATAATATGATACAAAATTGACGTAAATGTAAAAAATATGATAAATTATGGTTAAAAACTTTTAAAAGTTAATATAATATTACCAAACTATTTATAAAAGGAATAATGTCGTTCCGTATTTATTTCGATTTGTGTGTATAAATCCAGAATTTATTAACAATAGTTTGGTCAAATTTGTAAGATTATTTTTTTAATAAAATTTAAATTTTTGCTGCATTAACAACGTGTTTGTTTAAATAAAATTATTATTTAAAGAATGTTGGTCAATAAATAATAAATACATGAGAATATGTCAAAAGTGAGTTTGAATAATAAAAATTAGTCATAGTTCTTATCGATGTGTCAGCATTTTTAAAACAATGTCCTTTTACTTTATCTTTTCTTTCATTTATTTTCCCAACACGTGTTGTTCCCAAAATGTCTATCTCAAAGTGCGGTAATCATTTCATGTTGACATTAGTATCCACTTTAGAAAAGTTGTAAGAAACTATATAAAATTTAATTTTCGGACCATTTCATGGCGTTGTTTCCTTCTGCTCCAAATATTTCAATAAGCATGTGCTTTCTTAGTTGTTAGTATGCAAATATTATTGATTTTTGTATTAAAAAATAGATGACGTCTAAAATTGCACGAGTGGGATGATTTTTACGAAAAGTCTACGCGTTGGAACTAAATAAAATTACAAATGCTCCAAAAAATAAACGTTAAAAAACCTTGCTGTACATATATTTTTGTAAGCTATATAGTTATTTTTGAAATAGTTTTAGATGTCATCTAAAGTTTTAGAATTCGTAACATTACATTACATTACCAAATACCATACTTATAGCTTTATAAGCATATCATGATTAGTACTATATGGAAATTTTGCTATACTACAAATTTGTCTTATAAAATATAGCTAAATTGTCTAGAAGATCTTGTATTGTATAGAAGATATATAATAACACTGCTAATACTAGTGTTTTTTGACGTTTAATAAATGTTTAAAATTAAAACATTTACTGTTTTACTTTAAATATTAAAACGGTTTTGTTTCTTTTTGAAACATTACAGTATCTATTTTAATCACAGCGGTGTTTCATTCAAAAACAAAACAATTTGCAAGATACCTGAAAACATATAAGAATTGATTGAAACATTGAAAAATATTTTCGAGAATCTTGCGCAGAGCTTGCGTAGAATCACAATACGTTTTATAGGTTAATGATCATAATATTTAATTAAAAAGTTGTTAAATAATTCTTTACAATTAAGTGCTTTAATTTATTTTACGGGTGTCTTAATTTAAGACACAACTGTTTTAATTAACACATTATGATTCCTATGCTAAAATTTCATTGACTTAATATTAAAATAAGAATCTTAATTTAGATATCAGCGTCTTAATTTAAGACATAATTGTTTTAATTAATAATAAGATCTCAGTGTCTTAAATAAAGAATAGAGATGTTTTAATTCAAGATGCAAGTGTGTGTTAATTAGTACATTTTTAGTTTAAGGTATTATTAATTACACATATATAACCTCGATATAATCCACAGATACATTTATTATTATCTTCTGCATTTTAATTCGTTTGTTTTTCAATGAAATGTATAGGTTAGAATACACG
>JABFQC010007516.1:0-10005 GCA_022817085.1 Psilanteris sp. ZL-2020
ACTATATACAGATTGAAAAATCATCCACCTACTGTCCTCGTTATAGGAGATATAGATTTTCATATAAAATTCATGGAGATCGTCATGATACAGTATGGAATAGCATAATCAACGTAGGCGGTTTGTGGCAGTTAGACTTGTGCAAACGGTAATTACATTATCTTTAATAAGCAGAACAACAGCAATCTGGCGATTAAATCGATTTGGGCGGTGTTTATTAATGCTGTTCGGAAAATGATATTAGACCGGGGATCAGACGAATACACGTTTGATGAGATTTATACACAAATTTCGATGACAATTAGTTGCGGATTCAGTTAATAACGGTACAGATTGCATGGAACTGAGTTCAATTAGCATTTTGTAATATATTTCGTAGATGGCGCACTTGTATACGTGGTATGAATTTCATTTTGGAACTACAAAAATAACAAAAATGATTATATCGTTAAATTATTTCAGCGAGATTTTGAAAAATATAAACCCCTACAGAAATGTAACGTTGCTGAAACGTTGCATCAATAATTTTGCAACGTTGTTGCAACATGTAAATGTCCCTCTATATTAACGTTGCAAGATTGTGAAATTAAAAAAAAAAGATTCGTGATTTACGTATACACTCTATATATATAAATATCAATTCTTTTTAAGCGGAAAACTTATTATGAATTAACGAGGATTCGAACACCGTCATACTGTGAAACCATATTTATAACCCAAAAACTCAACAACTAGACTAGCAGTATTTTTGTCAATGTATACTTTTTTTTAGATATTTAAATTAGAATTAGAAAGAAAAAAAAAATTAAAAATAAAAAAATACATAAATTAGTATAAAAATATTACTAACAATAACGAAAACGAAAAAGTAATAACGGTAGTTAAGAAAATAAAATAAAAACCTAATTAAAACAACAAATTGTAACAACAGCTTTAACAATAACAAAAGCAACAATATTGTAACCATATTGTGTTACAAAAGTTACAAATATTATAGCGATAGAACAAACAAAAACACGAACAAAAACATCGACAGTTTAACTCAGAGAAAACATGAAAACAAATTAATATTAAACGACATATACAATAACAAAAACAATAACAAGCAGATTCAATAACAAACACGATACCATTTAAATTGACTAAACATGAAAATAATCTTAAATGATACGTCAAATACAACAAAAACAAAATCAATAACAAATACAAGCCGATTCCGAGATTTTCCTTATTCATCAGTTGACTAAACGAACATTGCCATTATCAAAAGAACTCGTATCCCGGACTAATGATATATCGTTTAATGGGAAATCGTAACCGCATTGCTGTCATCGAAGTTAGTACCCGTGGAACATATAATAGCGTCCACTGGTGGACCGTCGTTACAGCGCAAAGCTTCATTTGCGATCGGCGCATTACGGCGTCCATTAATGTGTATATAAACTCAAAGCGGGGCGGTCAAGTTTAACGATCGCGCGTTTTAAGGGATCAGACGGGCGGGATTTTGGCGCCGGTAAATGCACCCGTTGAGAGAAATCTACTTCGACGCGAGTAGCTGCAAAATTTCTGCCAACAAACGATCCCATTTGTTAAATTGACGCGACAACCGAAAACAGCTGAAAACCGAGGGTCGGACTATTTAAACGAATGCTAATTTGTTGTTTTAGTTAATTTCGCGAACTTTGTTGTATGCGCGCGCACATGTTGATTACTTCAACAACGAATCGCGTTTTAATTACGCGATTTGCATATAAAGTTATGCACACGAGTATGCTACGTAACCGCGACGTAATTCGATGTCATATATGCAAAGTGATTTCTGCTATTGTATAACAGTTTCGCATTAATTAGTCCCCACGCCGGGGTTCGGGTGCGAACTGAACGCTCCTTCCGAGCAAAGAGCGCGTACCGAAAGTGAGGTTATGTCGGCCGAAATCGAGCGTGCGCATGTATCAAAACGTCGACTCGATGATTAACGCGACTCGCGAGTTTCGCGCTGCAATTACCCACCCGATCGATCGAGAAAGTGACCCGAGGCTTGCGACCTAACCTCAAAATCGGCATTATTTAATTCGAACACGCCCCGATGACGTAAACAAAGCGGTGGAAATAATCATACTTGATTCCGGTAATTTGACGTGTTTTGTTTATTTTTATGTTTGATTTTCCAAGAAACACAAAACAATAATATATGCATATACATATATAAGCCCGCGAGCATTCGTTTTCCATGCCAACCGATTACAATAATTCCGCGTTGAAAAATTGCATTTTTCGCGACATCCACTTAGTCATTACATTACGCGATGTTATTTAATAATTTCGATTTCAGTAAAACGCGCGTCTAGTGCGGAACCCATTTGCCTACTAGAGCGGAAAAACCCGCCATAGGTAAGCCATTAACACGAGTGCGGAATGTCTGTTCGCAAACGCGCAAGCGACCTCGCGGTGAACAAGTTGAAACGCGTCCCTTTCGGTACGTCTTTTTATATTTCGAGCAGTCACGCCGGGCGGCGCTGCGTCCTCGAAAATCGCCGATCTATTAATTCGGTTCGGTTCAACAAACCGAACTAAAAAGCGCTGTCTTATCGTCGCTGTATCTTACGGACCCGACGATATCAATATATATAATTTCTATTCCATAAATCAAACGTGACCTTTAATCTCGTTCGTGCCAGACTGTCTACCGTATCGTTTGACATATTACGACAAGTTCGAGAACTGGTTCGGCATATTTCATTTTATCACGTCCGATTGATTGTTATTGTAGGCAATGAGTGCTTTGTTGTGTAAATAAAGACATCATATGGAGGCCAATTAAATGCGAAATTGTCTTGTCGGGTATCGCCGTTGCGAATATTAGAACGGGGATCGTTTTGCTGAGAAATGTTGCAGGAAAATGGATGGCGAAGGAGTTTGCTTTGGACGTGATATTGAAGCTTTTCCAGTGAGATGTTTGTTATTTTAAATTCTTTGAAACAGATCTGTCGTGATGATAATAAAGCAACCTGTTTAAGCGGTTATCGACAGTGGATCGAATGCTTCGCGGTTGTATGGAATTTGCTTCATTTGCCGCTAGAGGTCGCGATGTATCGCGATGTACTACCGATGCGTTGTATGAAGTGCAGGATATTTATGGAAAGATAAAAAGTAAAATAGATAAGTATAGAAATGAATTAATAACTATTGGACTTTTTTTCAGTCTTTTATTCATTTCGTCGTTTCATACATTTTTATATATTTCTATACGATATTTTGATATAAAATATATAAATTGTTTTTATTGCTTAAAACTTGTTCCTTCTTTTAAATTATTCAAATTAAATTGTTCAATTTTCAATTGATTAATAATGACCATGAGGAACTTAATTAAGTAAAACCTAATTATTGCTGTTTTTAAGATTTTAATTTCAAAATTACAAAATTACATTATACTTAATTTATTACTAATGCTTTTGAGTTGTTCAGTAGTAACTAAATAAAATATATTAAAAAATTGTTTAATATATGTCTTTTATTTTTTCACCGATGTGTACGCAAACAATTAAAATTTAAAAAATGTATTTAAATTTGTTCCAACAGTAAAAACGATTTAATTTATGTTTATTGTTTATAATTCACTTTCTTCATAATTATCACAAACAATCTGAATAATAATATAATTAATTATAATATACTTTACACAAACAAATAAAATAATAAACATTTAACATATTAAAACTCATTTTATTTATCCCTTTCCCGTTCAGTGGCGCAGTCTATTTTCATTTAGCAAATTACATTGTACTATGTAATTTACAAAATACTCGATTAAAAATTGCGCACGTTATTGAACCATATTCTTACGGGCTGCATACGACGTGACAAAGATAAAAATATACTTACCCATTCTCTCAAAATAATTCTTTTATTTAAATAATTTAATTTCCTTGTTTGTACGATTTGTTTGTTTTTAATCGTAATAGTGTTTCCGTGCGGGTTTTATTCGCATTAAAACAGAAATGCAGAATAGCTGGGTCACTGACATAAAATTACGTTAGCAGACAAAACGCTGAAGCCTGTTACTGGGTTCTGAAGTTGGAAGAGACATTGGCGGTTTTTAAGCTGCTGACGCGATTATAATTATTCTTAACTAATACTGTAAATATAGTGTAAAAGAGTTATATTTCAGTGTAAATAAAAAACATAAACCAAAAAACATTTTAGACAATTTATTTACCACTTATATCATCATTTACAATAACAAAATGCAAAATGTTACATATTTATTTGCATTTATGCTATAAGAAAGTTTTGTGATACTCAGAGGATGGAAAGTGATTCATTACTGCTCGCTTATGATCACGAAACATTCAAAACAAATACTTCTAATATACGAAATAAAACAAAACTATATGTATATAATACGTAATAGACATGTTACGAAAGTTTTATTTACATTTATAAAATAGAACATTATTCTTATTATTATTATTCTTATAAGAATGACTTTGAAAATATTAAACGTGTATAAACATTTAATTTCAATTTCAAAAACTGATGTTTGTCATGATAATATAGTATTTAACTCGAGACCTTTATTTCGATAAGTTGTACACACATCAATATTTGACCGTTGATGTTATGTTGTAATATCGTATGGGACGGAGTGTCTCGTATCGCGATATAAAGAAGTTACTTTGTATTTCGCAACAATGTCATCTATCGTGAAGCCCCGCGCGGTTAAGAGATTCTTATCGCGTCTATTCAGTGGCGTTTCTGCGAAACTGCAAAAATAGAGATACGACATTTGATGTCATTTTTTACAGTTGGCATCAATGAACGATTTTGGGGAGAAAGGTTCTTAGTCCTATGGAATCTAGTTCCGGTAAATGATAATTTTGCGATCGAAACACGTGATTGTGACTTTTCAAAATGAAGATATATTTCATAGTGTACGATTATATTTGATAACCGAAACTAATTTAATTTTGTACTTGTGTACATTGAAATATTTGTATTTTTTATTATTAAGAATGGAATGTGCAAATAGAATTTAACTTAACGACAATCAATAAGTTATATCATTTCTAAGAATTAAATATCTCAGTGTTTTGATATAATTAAATAAGAAAGGACACGGAACATAAACATGCGAAATAAGTGGAAGGTCATTCCAGCTTTGTTTATAAATACTTCATTCTATGCATTTCGTATTATTAGAATTTTGTGATTAAAAACAACGAATTTCCATTAATTTTACTAAATAAACGAATTAATATTAAAAACGCACAGTGACATTGAACGGTCTATTGACATAACTATAGTTTATCCTAATGTTGAGTTATATGGCAGGGATTAGTGATCTTTAAGTCAGAAACGGTCGTTATACTAAAGCGAGGTTGTTAGTAGCTGGGAATACTGTCGCGCCGAGGAAATTATTTTTACGTTAAGAGCCAATAAAAATTGCTAAATTTGTCGATGTTCCGAATAGTCAATAAAAACTACACATAAACTAGTAGCTTTAATGCTTAAAGATGTTATAATTAGGTATTGATTCAACAGTCTATAAAAAAGAATCATAAAAATCGCCATATTCACGTTCATAAATAAGACCGTTATGCCCATGAACGTACAAAAAACGAAACTTTCTCTCCGAAAAATGTGCAGAATTTTGAAACCCAAATTATTTACAAGAATTTAATAATTATTAATCATCATTAACTGTACAATAAAATTACTTTTATTACAACCTTTAAACATTCATTGTTTACTCGTATGACCTTCATAGTCATCTGTTTGTTTACAATAAAACAAAAACTCGCGATAAATAACATTAATAACCACGAAATCTACAAGGTCATCGCAAAGTAAACATCACCAAAATCTTACAAATCGTTTATTTTTCAGGCCAACTAAATATCAACAGAAATTCTTAATCCCGTAACAATGACCATTGTTACGAAAAACCATCGACAAACGACCCGACAACCAAAACAAAACAGCGCCCGCGTCGTCCGTTGTTGACGTTCATTGTCTTTATTTTCCGCGTCATTAACTCGTCCTAGAGTCGAATCGAGATCAGCCATATTCGCCAAGTTCATACAATATTCACGGCTTTCCTCGCTACTCGATCGACCTTCCTCGTTGTCGACCGCGTCGAAAACCTTTACGTCCGGCCGGCGCAATCAAACCCGCCGATCGAAACCAAACGTTCGTAACGCAATCTTAGTCCGATTGCGCGCGCGACTAAACGGTTGGGTCGCGGCGCAACGCCGCCCGTTAAACAAAGCATAACGAATAGCAAACATTTGATCGAGCAGCCTCTAATCGGTCTAACGGTCGAATGAAAGATAATATGTCCGTCGGCATCCGCGTCTTGCAGCGATTGCCTTGCAAATATCGAATGAAAGGTCGCCGCCGTCGACCGAAGGTTGGTGGTCGACGGCCACGGCCATGGCCACGGCCACTCGGGCGCCCGCTCCGATCCAGCCCGAGTGAGCCCGGCCCGGACGAGACATTGAACTCGTTGCAGTGGGAGGACGTCGGGCGTCGAGCATCGATTCGTCTGCTCTAGAAACGCGAACCAAGCCCCTTCCTCTTCCGTCGGCGGCGGCGGCCCAGACGCCTCTCTCGACGACCCCTGGAACCTGCGCCCGCGAGTCTCTGCCCGTGTAACGCGCTCGTTAATTTGATCGGCTGTCCGGTGACGTCGCGCGACTCACGGCTTCTGCCAGCCGAGCGGCACAAAGACCGCGCGCGCCGACATTTTTTTGCGCCGAGCGCTCTCGGCCGTTAAACCGTCGCTATTGCCAGTCACTGACTGTCTGCCCGCGTCGATCGATTTATATCATACTTTACGACCAAATTATTCCGTCGCGTCTTACTCGGTTCGCAAGCACTTTTCCGTTGCTTTTTCGTCGTAATGGTATTACGGGTGTATCGATGCACTCGTGTTTCGATGACTATTCAAGGAACGTCGATGATTGTTGTTGTTTAGGGGTCGCGGTTTTAAGACCGAGTGTTTGTAAACACCGGCGAGGTTAAATGAAGTCTGATGCTGGTAGCGAGGTGTTTGCAATTTCGAATATACGTTGTTGGACGTTTTTTCTTTGTTTCGGTCGTGTCATTATGGACTTTCGATCGCAACGAAACGTTTCGTAAACAATGGCGTATTTAAACTTCGGTCATTTTGTTGCGGAATATTCATACGAAGTACGGTCATATTTGTAATGGGTTTTTTTTGTTATAGTCTGTGTTACAATGTCCGTAATTTACGCATCAAAACAGATATTAAATTGTGGTTGGGTTGGGTTTCGGAATAAATTTTGTTCGCGAAAGTAATGAATATTAATAGTCGAAGTGGAGAAGTAAATCAAAGGTCAAATTCATTGTTTGTATATATTAATGGTAATAGCTAATTTGTGAAAACAAAACCAAGGTCAGATACATTGTTTGAATATATTAATGATTTGTTTAGAGTGAAAAATGAATGATGCGTTTTTTTTAAAACTTCGCTTTCTATTCTTATTCTTTAACATTAGTATATTTCCCTTACATCATGCTTGGGTAGATTACGCGAATAAGCTCGATACTGAACTTAACGTCCCAGAACCGATTTAACCCCTGTTGATATCCTTAGCCTATATATCACAAACCTTTCTAGGTTTCCATCCGGTTCCGTTCACATTCCAACAACTTTTTTGGAAATTTCAAATACATTTAAAAGCTTTTCCGCAGGAAACGAAAAATTTAATTCATATCCAGTTCTGTTCAAACAAATAAAAATAAAACTTGTTTATAACGAATACGTTTTTTTTACGTTCGCCAACATTAATAGTGTACATCTTCATTCCAGGATATTTACCTTAAGACTGTTAGATTTGTTGCACTGTAAAACTCGGCAGTAACGAATGTGGTATATATATATGTATGTATATATATATACATATATAGCCGTCTTAAGTTCTCTTGGTCTGTTTAGAATTCGCCAAATGAAAATATCCTACTTCCTTAAAGTAAGTTAACGATCATGAAAATTACATTTCATTACTGAATCTTAAGGATATTTATATACAGAATGTTTATACGTTAGTTGTCAAAAATAAAAGTCATTAACTAAATAAATGAATAAAAACATAAGAAACGAAATCTTGGTAAGTATAAAATAAATTTTTCTTCTTTACATTATTTATTATTTTATTATCTCCTGTACAATATTGTTAACATTTTTAAATAAAAACATAAAATAAATAATTATTGAGATATATTTTCATTGTCCTTTTCTTCCTTTTTCCTTCGTTAGTAAAACATCGAAACCTTGAACCCAAACGATATTTTTGCGCACAATTTTATTTACGCGCCGTTGTATTTATGACACCTGGCATCAAAACTTTAAACAGTCCGGCGTCATCGAGAGATGAGCTTTCACGTAAATGTGACGTCATAAAAGTGCAAAAAACGGGTTGGGTGGAGAGTAGGTGGTAGCTCTTTTTTCGATCGTAAAATGCCGTAACGACTAGTTTTATCCGAATTGCGAGAGCCAATGCTCGAGATCCAAACGGCTGCGGCAATAAAAAGAGTAACATTAATGATGTAGTAAAAATAAATCCAACGGTATCGTCAGCTTTACACCGAAATGTTTCATCCGGTGGCGCAGTCGTCGTTTACAGACTCTGTTCATGTTTCGAAGCGCGCGAACTCATATCGGTGCGTTTCATTCGGGTCCTCCACTCTGCGAACCGAACGTCGCTTTTTTCGAGAAATTGCGGCCGTTGGTGTTCGTCCTCGAATGGAGTTTCGTTTTATCGTTGCTTCCGAGGGCACTCCAATTTTACGGTCTTAATGACCAAGCGACGGAGACGTATGCGCGCGCGGGCGTGTGCCAAGTCCGTTTTCAAGTAGCAAATCTTAAACTTGGTTGCTATATCTCAGTCACACCGGCGGCAGCTTAAAGGGAGTTTACTGTTAGACAAGTGGCTCCTGACTGCTTGGCACCGACTAAATCTGACTGTAAATTAGTCTGATCTCAGTACAATGGGATTAGGTCAGGATTTCTTGCGGCCCACATGATGAATCGCAAGCGGATCAGATCTGCCGAGATAATTGTCGGGGTAATGACATCGGAGATTACGCGGCGTTTGAACTGAGAGACGTGTCTAGTTCGTGGAAGATGGACGGCGCGCTCCTTTCGGAATCGTTTAATATATATAGAGAGATAAATAATACTTGAGAGGCGTAGTGCTTTGTTAGGAAAATGGCGTATCGGTAAACAAACGACGGTTAAGTCTAAGGTCATTTTCGGTCAAATGAAAAATTACAACAATTATTATTAATATTTACTTCTATGTTTATATAGCGTGTTCTTACGTTTATTTATGATTAATTGACTATTGTCTTTGTTAAAGATAAATTGTATTTGCATCATTGTTACAATTTGTATTAATAATATGGCTCATGTTATAATAATAATAGGAATGATTTAAGAAATCATATTATGTTATTAGAATATTGTATTAATAAACAAATTAATAACAACTTTAAGGTCACGGTATTAAATAGAATATTGTAACGACAATTATTATTGCATCAATAAAAGTTGTTAATAATTTTTCTATATACTGTATTGTTATCGTGACTTATATTTACTGTGATTGTATATTTATTGTGTTTATTGATCTTCAGCAATTGATCTACCGCAATGATAAATTAAATTTTAATATTGTCGTTACAATGATTATTATTATTAATTTATGTTTTATGTTGAATAAATTTCCAAGAAGAATTCATTTATACTGCCTTCTAATGATGAGGGGATTTTTATCAAAAGTTAACTGATTTCGTTTATATATTTGAAGTGAATTGATTAAGAAAATAAATGAAATATTCAACAGAGAAATTTAGTCGTTATAAAATCAACAAAAAAGTCAAAAATTAATGTTTATTGACGTAGTTGTTTTTTATTCATATTATAATAAAAATTAAATACAATAAACTATATATATATATATATATATATATGTATAC
>JABFQC010007517.1:0-10005 GCA_022817085.1 Psilanteris sp. ZL-2020
ATTATAGATAATAAAAACTACATATGCAATAAGACCTGAAATTAAATACGGAGGTTTAATATATGAGGGTGAAAATAAACCAGTTTTAATAGACATGACAAACATAAAACATGTATTACGAGAAAGCGAGAAACAAAGAGAGATCTCCCTTTATATATAAATAAAATGTAATCTGTTGAACATATTTACTGTATGTCATTTCAAACATTTAAGACCAAAGTCTATAAACATATTTTATTGCTAATTTATTTGTACGAAATTAAAATAACAACTCATAGCCATAGTATGTTTATGATTTACAACTTAGCGTTAATAAAAATACGCATATATATATATATGCATATCATTTCGAGTGATACATCAGAAAAGGAATAAAACAAATATTATGAATCAGATAAATAGAGAATTTATAAATTTATTCCTCGTCGTATATTTAATGTATAGAAAATGCTTTCGAACACAGAATGTAAACTATTTTTAAATTAGTGTATGGTATTCGATAAACTTATATTTTTTTATCAAATATATTTCTGAACATAATTTAATATAACGTAATTGCAAATATGTAATTAAAAGTAATTTAATCTTAAGCTTAATTAAAAATACTACTCAAAATTGAATAATATTAATTATTTATATCGTTAAATCATTCAGTTATCATTTAATGATAATTATATTAACTCTTACATAAGTATTTAAATATCTTTACCAAGTTGTATATTCATTATATTATTTGATTAATTAAAAAGATATTTGAGTTGAAAGTTCAGTGTCGAATGACGCTAAACAGGAATAACTTAAGCAGGTAGTTTAAAATGAGTTAAATGATAAAGTGTACGAAAGAATACAAGTGAAAAGACATACAATTTCAGCAATAACAATTTTATTGTACGTAGGTTGCAAAAGTAAATAAATAATGATAGTAGTACATAGTGAGTTGGACGGACGGGCCCAAAACACAGCGCAGAGGTGAAAAATGATAATATATTCAAATTGTTCCTATGGTGCGATTGCTTCGAGTGACTGCGGTTTTTCGTCGCAAACAAACGCGATTGTTAAGAAAAATTCGAGAAAAGAGGTTCGAACTAATGCTGTTTATAAAAAATCTATCGAAGCGCGTCCGGCTCACCGGGCAAACGGTTTGATATGCTCCTACTTGATGATTTGTATATTACAATAATTAACATCGTTCACATACAGCCTTATACGCTAACGATATGACTACGGCTCCAAACCAGCAGAGCGTTATCGATGAGAATGAGAATTTTTATGAGTCTCGTTTCGAAAGTGATATGCCAATCGATCTCGTTTAAGAAAGAGCTCCGCAAACGACACGTATTTTTGCGAAGTTTTCGTCTTTGTTTGACTTATACTCTGAATTGTAACAAATTTTTGAGTTGAGTCATTTCACACTGACTGAGGCAAATCAATTTCCAAATTTCACATTCGAATTGTCGTGTAAGACTTTTTATTTATTGTACAGATATAAACGCGACTCGGAAATGATAATACGCGAGGAAAACGAAACGACCTGAAATTTGGTTGCGCCAATTTCGACTGGTCAGTGCGAAATCCCTCGTGGCAGATTTCGTCGTCATTTGAACCAAATCTCTACAAGTGACACGTGGTATCGAATGACATGAATGTTCGTTATTTTCGTTTTGAGGCAGGTGGAGCGTTTTGCAAGAGATTATATTTTTGGGAAACACCTTGTCCATAAATCAGCTCGTTCTCGGTTCATTCTATCTGCGTGGATATCATTCTGCTCTCGTTCTCCATTCATCAATAATTATTCATCTCATTTGCGTATTTCTTGCTCATTTATAAGTAAGGAATGTCGTCGTACATTATATCAACATTTAATAAAATATCTGAAACATTAACAAATAGACGTACTATATGCGATTATTACCATTTAACTGCCGAAGGATGTATTTATCCCTAATCATTTTTTAATGTGTATGCAATAGCAATTTAACTCATACTCAATCACTGACGAATTAACGACTGATTCGAATTTATCATATTCAATGGTTAATGACTCTTTGTTGCTTTCCACTTTGAGTCAACGGTAAACATATTTTCATCCGCAATCAGCCTCGAAGTTATAATAATATACCACGTTTATTTATTTATTTATTCATTTGTTTATTAATATATATAATTTTTTATTTTTATTCTTTTCTGTTTTTTTTCTCAATGTTTTGCCTTATTACATAAGTTATCATCGTTTTCCGTTCGTTTTAGGTTAAATCTTAAACAACTCTTTCGCTCGTTATTATTTGGTGTTGACATTATTGGAAATGTTTTCTGAATAGCAACGCACACTCGCACACAAATTACACACTATCGGATACTCGGACACACCGAACGCTCTCGTACTTTCAACGTCAAACGATCGATTCGATTTTGTTGTTGCAGTTTTTATTACTAGAAGAATCGTAATGATTACAGTTCCTTAATATGACTAACGCTACGCGCCAATATGACCTCGTCAGCTCTCCTGCTCTCGAACAAGTTCCGCTGTTTAAACCTTTTTTTTAGAATAATCATAATAAGTTTACTTCCGTTCTTCTCTCATTTTTTATCCGTTTTATTTGTTGTATTTAAATTTCGTTTAAATATGAATTTAATTTATTTAAGGCTTCGTCTACGACAAGCTTTGAGGCTATTCAAAAAGGGACTCGACTCTAATCTCGAGAGTGCACTTGCTTCATGAATGAAAAAAATACCGGTAACATTTTACCTGCTGGTACAATCAACGTCGAAAAACTTCGATGACGATGCGATGGCTATGAGTGTGCATGAGTCTGTCTTTACGTTTAATGATTCAAAAACAATTGGAACAATCGAAAAATGTGTTTTTCTTTTGTTACGCAGTCAGCTCGCTTTGTAAAGTAATTTTAAGTTGGATTTAATTTCAATCTGCTTTTTTTCTTGTTTTCATCTTGTTTTCTGTTTTTTTTTTTTTTTATTTTTCGATTTCGATCGCGCGTGTGTCTCTGAAAATTGTTCATTTAGTTCAATTGTTTATCGTTTTCGAGTAAAATCTCTGTAAAGTCCACTACGTACATTGGACGATTCGACTATGAAACTTATATAAACGCATCGTGCCTATTTTTGTTGTTAATTATATATCGAAATATATCGCGATGACTAAATGATTTAAAATTTATTTTAGTAGGTATTATTATTTATCTCCCTCCTCTTTTCCGTTGAGTTTCTTTGCTTATAGACGCACACGTATATACATTTCACGTAGTCGCGTGCGCGCGCACGCAGGCATGCATACGCGAACGTGAGATATTAATAAACGAGTTAAACATCAAAATCCGTAATTATTAAATGTATATACCCATTTGCAACCGCATTCAGCCATGCGCATATGCGTTTCTACATACATTCAATCGTTATTGAAATTGACGATCATGAACCACACGCCGTATACACGCGTATGCTCACGCGCGCACAAACGCTCAGAAATATACACACGCGTACACCGTTACGTATAATATACTTATTATTTTTCTGTCGAAATACAAAGCTTTCCTGAATATAATCTAAAAATGGATTTCCTTTTGTTTTATCGAGTTATTTTGTCATTCTAATATGGAAATAAGCGAAAAAAGCCGCGGCACGTTTACGAGTCGTCGCCCCGCGGAGAAAAACCCGTCTCTCGTTTCTTTTACTCCTGTCCTTCAAAAGCTTAAAATCTGGGAAATCGATTGCTTCGGGCAGTTCATTCTGTGCTGCTCAGGACCAACTATTTATGTATATGTACGTATATGTATACTCTACCTAGTAATCTATCTATTTCAAAATATCCATCAACGATTTTGACGCGTCCGAGCGAATGCTTAGCAGTACCCTTTCTTTTCTTCCCTTCGTTCCTTCGCTTGCACCAAACAGCGCCACTCTGGATCCATCTCGCGCTGCGTTTAATTTAATTCATTCGTTTTATACTTAAGTGTTTATATATATTCTTTTGGTTTTCGAGGGCTTGCAAAAAGGAAGCGACGAGCGTTAATACATATAGAGTTTATCGTATCATCAGTCATCGATGCACGCGACCGCCAATATAATGCTTCGATAGTTAGCTCGCACCTGTGTGTATGCGGATAAACTTCCTCGGGACGGAAAATCATTGCAAGATCGTTCGCATTTTCCGATTCGACTTTTGGACGTTTTTTGCTTCAACGTCTCCGTTCTATATATCTCTCTCTCTCCCCATTTTCGTGTCAGCCTTGGTCGACTCGCCTGCTCCGAATCTCTCGCTTGCTTCGAATCATTCTTTCGAATCGCCCGATCTCTAGAATTTAGTACTTTTAATCTTAATCGATAGCTACGTCTGTCGTCTACGTACGTTTCTCGGGGCAAACGGAATCCGTGAATTAAGATTATCGTGTGTGTATGTACATTTCATAATTGTAACGACTGTATACGAGAATGAGCCAGATCACGTCGCCTTGAATCCCCGTCGAGAGTCCTCAACGAGCAAGCCTTTCATATATATAAAAATATCGAAACCTCTGTGCCATTGTCGTATATAGTAGCTCCGCAGTTAGGAACGCAGGCGACGCGTTCAACGTATCAAAATCGTTCGCGAATGCTAAGAGCTGGTAACGTAACCGAACTGAACCGCGCGAGACGCCGTTATGCTATGCAAAGTCGAAGCGGCTTTTCCCAAACGAAAACGCGAAATCGTTTTTTGATCGTAATTAACGCGATTCGATACGTTTGAACAAACCGAGTGGATCATTGGCACGAGTACCTTTTTAAAATAAAAACTCAGCAACGCGCATCACTGTACCTTACGAATCCTCTCGTTGCGGTTAGGTCCCACGCGACGCTTGGCAACGCTAATCACCACAGACTTTCGTACGCGCGATTCGGCACAATCAAACATTCGACGGCATACGTATTTGTTCCATTGAAAGGAGAGTGTCTTCTCGTAACGATAACACGACGACAGTGACGATCGGTAAAAAACGGTCGCTGTGTGTTCGTTTGTGTACCATTTATTCCAACGATTATCCTTTATGTATGTACGCGTACGCGCACATACCACACAATGCGTGTTTGTATGTGAATAATACGCATGCATACATAAATACTATTATAACTTATCTATTCCATGAATAACACAGAACATATTAAAATCGTGTTGACAAAATCGGCATTTTCAAATGGATCATGCAAGATACAATAAAGCGATATTGTCTGACTTGATTTGGTATTTTAGATTCATAGTTCCCTTTTGTTTCGTTTAATCGTCGGTTTTGCCTCTTTGTGTTATATACAATCAAACGTTCTGGACATTAAATATGGCGAATACGTTGAACGGTTCCTTAGGATCAAATAACAAGAATTTTTGTCGTTTGTGGTGACCGTTGTTCCCTCAAATTCTGCCAAGAATTTCTTATGCGAACTGCTGTTTCTTATGCTTACGCTTATCTTGCATAATCCGGTTTGTTTTATGTACATACATAAATACGAACATACATACACACATATGCATCACACACATCCTCCGATACAACCGATGGCAAAACGTATTTTGCTGACCGTAATATCGAAAACACCACTACCCCCGGCTTCCAAAGATGATTGGAAGCAAATCTTAAAAAACGTATTCTCACTCGATTCAAATGAAAAGGCAACGTAAACGTTTGAAGACGGCAACAGATAACGGCTAGCGAATCACAGGCCTGTGTCGGTTCCTCGCGAAAACGTATCTGTCACAGGCAGAAAACGTAGAGCAGATGTTTCAGGGTCATCCGTGAAACCAAACGTATCGTTTTTTGTTTTTTTGTTTTTTTTTTTTTTTGTATTTTTCCCGAGAGCATCAGGGCCATTTGATTATATACATATGTACAAGTGGAGGCGTCGGAGTAAATGTGATTTAGAAATTATTTACAAGATATTCCGTTGTTTTTTTCGAAGTTGACGTTAGATTAATTGTAGTTGTTTGCACAAGTCGGCTCCGTCGAAACTGGCTTGTACAAAGGAAAAGGATTTAAGATTTACAGAAATTTATATATACCGTCTTGGTGATGGCTCTCGGTGACACGCGTGACAGGGAAGCATCAGGTCTGTCATTGCTCGCAGCTCGTCCGTTTTTTGTTGCGTGGAAACTGTTAGAATTTGTGAAGACTTTTATACATCGATGATCAGTTCTTAAATTTTTGAACAATTGAACGTAAAGGTCATTGTATGTATCGTTTCTCATGATTAATATAAAATCGGTTCGCGTATTAAATCGTAAGCCGGTCACCATTCTTAATGAATACGATATAGCGCACGTATAATTGTAACGAAAGACGTTGAATGAAGAAAATGGAACAAATGAAACGATGCAGGGTCCAAAAATTAAGCAGACTTTTCGTTCAGCGTGACATCCCGATGGCACTTCCGATCGTCTTGCTGCAACCGAGTGTCGCAACGTCACCAAATACCGATAACCACGATTGAAACGTTTCATGGTGAATTTAAACGTCGCGCTGTTGCAAATATCAAAATATGCTTATATATTATTCATCACTTAATACTGCGGACAAAAACAGGCGCGATATTAATTTTATATTCCCCGCATTGGGCATTGCTTCGTCGAACAAAGATCATCATTCGCAATGCAGGCAAGCTCAGTGTCCTAATGTGTTTTATTCAAAAAATGAATCGTCAGACAGACCGCAATCGGCGAGCACTTAAAACAGTGCTTGACGCTTGCTTTCATTGTACACAAAAATTCAAACGTTTTAGGCAAAGTAATTTACTGACGCAGCAAGAAAACACGCACACCATCTTTGAAGAGCTTCATCGCGATCATTTGGAATCATCAAAATTCACACTTGACAATTCAAATAATGCCATTAACGCGACTGGGTATTTATGTATACGTTTTATCGCGAGTGTCAGAATATTGAGACGCATCAAGTGTTTTCGTAATTTTTTAATTAAGCCGCAAATTGTTGGCTTTCATTAAATACGTGGACTGCACTTTTGAAAGGAATACTCACTGCTAACAGACACTCTGAAACGTATGAATAAATACTTGTACGTATCTCGATATTGAAACCTATATATATTTATATATATTCTTACGCGTGCTTATATACATAATATACACATGCATATATGATTATATCAATAGCACTGTCCCTAATCTCATTGCCACGCGTACATAAAGGCGCATGCCCGTACATAAATACACACTCACACGCACGCACACGCATCCGCCCAAAACGCACATGTTCACGCGCGCATACACGCAAAGACATGTTTTATATATATGTATATATAGATAAATGTGGTTAGGGAAGAACATCCATAAATGTCAAATTCCATAATCCTGTAAGTATATTTTTATATGGTTTTTTTTATAAAATGCATATTTCATGATTACGGAATTTAACGATCAGGACAGTTAACTTTCGTCCATATATATACACATATTAATACTTTTATGTGGTACCATTTCGATTTTAGCCTTGAGTATTTTTAACGAAGGCCAAATTGGTTTCATACCTTCGTGTCGTTGCACTTTTAATACCTAAATACGTCGCTTGAACGGAGATCGGTTCTGCGCCATTTTTGTATACCTCGATTTTACGAGATATATATTTCATTGTTCTATCGACTGCGCGAAAATTGTTTTAAATTTAATATATTTCATTGTTATAAATGCATTAAAACTTTTCAGAAAATTGAATTATAATTTTAAATTCGCTGTCAAATTTATGTGATATTTCGATTAAAAATATAACAATTTTATACAAATCGCGTGTGAGATTAAGTCTTATATAAATAAGTTACTTCGTATTATGAACAAGTTGAATCTTATAAGATAGAAATAAAAATTATCTTTTGAACACTGTTTTCATACTGGAAATACGATTGCAAGCTCTTGAGACTAAGTGCGTCGCAATTAGAAGCGTGTTTCAGCTATTACAATTTAAATTGATTGAATTGCCCAAAAAGACGATTGAAATATATGTTAAGATTTTATTATGAAAGAACTTCTGATTGATTTCATTATTCACCATGAAAATAAATGACACCTTAATTGAAATCAAGTGTTAACATTGAATACAATAATATTCAAAAGGAAAAATGATGTTCAATAATCAAAATCGAACTTTACGCGTTACCAAGTTTGTAATCTTAATAAATTAAACAACACACTGTAATTCAAATCCCGTCACATAACGATAACCTTTGACTCAATAATTCCGTATAAAATCTTTCATGTTTGAATAAAATTTTACAGCCATAATATATATATGCGTGTATTTATATATATATATATATTAATCTTAAGTGAAAATGGTAAGATAATGATCCCAATCAATATAAAAACCATTCCATTTTATCAAAATAGCAAACACTCGTTGCATTATCACAATAATTTGAAACTTACAAATACTTCGCAAAACCTCGCATATTTAAAACGAAATATAAAATTTTATTTTCTGAATTGAACGTCTTCTTACATAATCAATATCTTACATAAATTTATTTTCCTTATACCACTAACGTAAGTTTTTTCAGCCTCAACTGCGCAATGTAATATCATATTTTGTCAAACGGAGACATCTATTAAACTTAACGCAAACAATCGTTAACAATCGCCCGAATGGATAAAATTTGTAATACAAATTCAACATTAAATAATGCTCTTTGAAAAATAATTATTGCTAAATCTCAACGCAAGAAAGAGAGGAGAGCCGAATAGCAAATGTTAATATCGCGTTAATCAATCATTTTACCCTCTTTTTCTATGTACAAATACAATTTAAACCCATTAAATAACGACACTGGACTACGCATCACGTGACTATTAGTAACGAACCTCCATCATTTATGTCACTGACTGATTGTGATGCCAAGTTACGAAAATTGTCTTTTGGTACCATTGGAGTACTTGTAAGTACTCGGCCAATTACAAATTCGTCACGTCTGACGCGTAGTCATTGCCGTTGATAACAAAACTCAATAATCGCTATGTCCATTTTGTTTCGTCGAATCTTCTCTTATAATCATTATATCCATATTATTACACAGAATTGTTATATTACAGTTCATGCACGTGCACGCACGTATGTGTGTCACTCGTTTATCGGTATTGCTATATACATTATTTTCTGCATTCATTGCACACGTGTACACGGATTTGACTAACTACTAATCCAGATTTTGAATGAATCTCCAGCCGGCACTAGACAGCAATGCTCAGGACAACGTCAAATCACCCGACCACAAGTTCCCTCTCAAACGGCGCCGATCATAAAATTGACAAAATACTTTCGACCCAAAATTTCAAATCGAATCCACCTTCGCATCTTTCTCTAAACAAGTACTGCAATAGATTCGCTACAAGCACATGCCAGTTACACGAAATAATCGGCTATTTATAGTTGAAAACCTTCAATGACTTTGAATTAATTCTTTATTATAAGTAGATCTCATTTTGTTCGTTAATCTTTAAGATACCCGTTAACTACATGAGAAAATGTTTGGCAGGGAACAAATAAGACAAATCGTTAGTGCACGAACAATTCCTACGTTCTTTCTATTGTTCGTAGTCATTTGTAATTTTAAACGCTATTTTATAGTCTGATTCATTTGACTACTTGTTTCTTTTCTAAACTAACAACTACAATAACGTCTATTAGAATAGATCAACTTTATAGTCCCTAGGTTCCAAGTGATAGAAGATCATGTTAAATAGTGATAATCGTAGTAACAGTAATTACAGTAATAGTATTAGTAGCGGTAGATTAACAGTAATAGTACTTTTTTTAATAGTTATTAGAAGTAGGAAATTGTACTAGCAAGAGTAATTTTAGTATCCGAGAAAGATTTTGGCGTCTTCCAGGCAATTTTTTTGAGCATTGACCTGCAACATCCGGCGAGAGATTCCGTTTGTTTTGGTTCACTGATTTAGTTCTATCGGTTTTGTTTCCTTGTGTTTACACTATTCTGTTTACATACGTGCCTGCGTGTATC
>JABFQC010007518.1:0-10005 GCA_022817085.1 Psilanteris sp. ZL-2020
ATGCTACACTGATAAAAAAGTTACAGTATAAATTACATAATGACAACTTTTTTTATTTATATATAGTAAAATTTATTAGTATAGTATAATAAAACTAGAAGGAATTTTGACACATTTTGTTATATCATATAATAAATTATGCTTTAATGGTATAGTTTTTAAATATTTTTTAGATATTTTTTAAATATCATTCAAGATATCAGTCGAACACCAGAAGTATGGTAATTTATATTATATTTTTTTCTCCGTGTAGAAGTATAGTAAATCACGCTATAACTTTTTTCTACGTGTAAGTAATTTTTTTTCAATTATGGTCTACAACACAGTCAAATTTACTGAATGCGGAATTTTTTTCTCTGACTGCAGTGGTTTAACTTTAAATTCGAATTATAAGGATGTAAAAAGGGTAAGTGTAATCAAAAATACGCGCGAAATCAAAGTGTAATATTTTAGTTTCGAATAAAACCATTAACGATGGCAATAACAAGCGCGTTGATCACGTTTAATTTGGTCGAGCTTTAATTATCCATGTCGACGAACACGTTCGATTTTGTAAATAATTTTATTAGCAATAATTTGTTATTCGGTATTATATGAACAAAAATAATGTTGAGCATAAAAAGCGACGCTATTGAAACAATACGCGGCTCGAGGTGATACATATTTTAAAACGCGATGTTTAATAATAACGAGCATTAAACATTGACAACTAATAGAGCTGTGACTCGCGCGAAAAATAATTATTCAAATTAATCAAATTAAATTTAAAACCATAACAATAAACCGCGACGCTAATATATCGCTTTCATTTATTGTGTAAGTTCCAATAAAACGTTATATTATTAATATAATTCATAATTTATGCAGACTCGTGTATTATTAATGATCAAATGAGGGGCATAAAGGATTTCGCGTTTTATTCAATTTCAATTTCACTTAATACAACCATTTCAATTTTGCAATTTTTCATCTCGATTTTGCAACAGCGGTATCACGTGGGACGTTGGGTATATATATACAATATGCCATTATAGCGATTGATATTTTGGAAAATGCAACTCTGACTGTCCTTGACCATCACTGCACAAAATAACTAGCTCAAATTACATATATTTTAATCGATTCAATATTTGTTATCAAAAATGTATTCGTTTAAAAATCTAACCTTTTTGAGTGTGGTGTATTTGAATATAACATAATTGGTAGTAAATATTTAAACGTGTACAAAAATTATTGCGTCTTCCGGTTCATCGATAGAACGGCTTTATCGTTTATTTTTTCAAACTAAACCCCCATAAGTACCAAATTAAAACATAACATACTTATTTGTCATAATGACTTAACTGATGCAAATAACACAATCGACGCGTAATTGTAAACGAAAGACAATGCGATTATCATTACCAACTTTCATTTTTAGTTTCATGAAAAATGCTGTTCTAAGTAAAGAATAATAAAGAAAAATACGCATTAAAAGCAACATGACGCGTTTGCGTATGCGTTTTTCTTCAAGGAGAAAATGTGATTTGATTTACGGAATTATTTTTCAATCAACACGTAAGTTTTTTCGATCTCGCAACGATATTATCTATCCTCAACATGTGCCTTATTAGTCACATGGCATCGTGTAAAGTCAAAGTAGGTATAACAATCGCTAAGATCATTTCGAACTATACTGCGCGCTGAATGCGATGCTTCAAAATCGAGCCGATACGTTCGCGCGATTGCAATTTGCAAGAAAACGCTAGAATGTTTACATAATAACCGTGGCATTGAATTATCCGTGCACTTTACGAAACTCCAACCATAATTGTTCAAACGGCTTAGTACCAAGAAAGAACTTCCGTTACTCGCGAAGAAAAAAGTGATTTCAAAAGATCGGGAAAAAGCAAACCGCGCTCAAAAGTCACGACAATCAACTTTCTATCGAATTTCAAAAGTTACGCGGATAATCTGTTTTTAAAGATTCGCGTTTGCGTATAATCAACAGACCCCAAAACCGACACGATCGGCGCCGAATTAAACACAAATCAAGAACCGATCGAAATCCGTATCCCAACATCGTTTCGCGACAATTCTTTCGATACGAAATTCCTTTTATTCCCGTCGTCCGGATCAGCGGATCAAGTGAAAGCCGTCGTTTCTACACCGCGCCGGCTTAACCGCGAACGAACCTGCATCCGATTCGGCGGTTCAAAATTAGAAATTCGCGATCCAAAATCGAGCGCGGCGAGCGAATTCGTGGAGGAAATCGTAAACGAAAATCACTCGTCGCCGAGGCGAGATAAAACGACAACAATAATATAGCGATAGCGATTGTAATAATAACGCGCGTTCTTTGTGCCGTTGATCTAATTATTAATGATGTTCGATAATCTGTGTTACGGCGTCGTTGAACATGTGACAAGATCGCAGCCGTTTGTTTCTTATGCCAAACAATACGTGCTTGCGATGTTGCATCATCGTCGCAACGGCTCGACTTGCGCCGATGTATAAATAGATTGAATGAGACACACGTCGGAGGATCGCGTGTGCGCTCTCGCAACGATTGGCAAGATCGTGCGCGAGCGCGCGCCGGCGATATTTTGCGTTCGGTTATTGCGCGACGACGCGCCGGCTTCGACGTGTTCGATCGCGAAAAGTCCCCGAAAGCGCCGCTTGCGTTTATTTCCGCGAGACTCGCTTTTATTGCATCCGCGCGCCCGGAGCTGAACACTGACGCAAGTTCGTCCCAGTCACGCGTCGAACTTGAAATTATCATAACGCCGGCGGATCGCAGGAAAACGGATGGGTTCGACGCGCACGGAATATTTCGCGGGAGAGAAAAACTTGGCGAAACGTTGCGACCCGGTCTCGGACGAAAGCACCGCCGATCGAACCAAGCGTTATCTGTGAGAATCGGTATACCGATGGTGAAATTCGATACGACCGGCAATTGAAAACCGTCTAATCGACGGGAACATCGCGGCTATTCGGCGGTAATTAAGTGCTGTTTGCACTGCGATCCTTGTCAAAAATCGTAATCCCGTAATTGCGAGATAGACGGATTATATCAGTCGCGCTGATTGCGCGCTTTTCGCTACAGAGTTCGGCGTCGGTTCGGCGTTTGAACCAATCGATATACCTATATATATATATATTGGTGGCCGTGATCGACCGACCGACACGCGCGTTCAAACCGAGCCGGTTTTCGAAAGCATCCCCGACGGCCGAGCCAACCTCGCGGTTAACGCCGATCTTCGGTTATGCAATTTCGCGCCGACTGCGTTCACGAGACAATTAACCTTCTCAGCGGTCTATTCTATTATGTTCTATTAGAACCGGCTGTTGCCATTAACGTGTGTAATTGCGGCTCGGACGGAATAAGGTTTCCTCATCGCGTTAACGCAACGCCGGATCAGCGCCGATTTCGCGGCGTTCGGTCGCAGCAGGCCGCGATCCGCGCGGCGAACTTGATACTCGAGTCGACGCGACGATTGACGCGTCGGCGTCGCCGGCCGATTCGTACGAAAGCGCTTTCGTCGGCGAGACTTTCTAGTCGGGCGCACAATGCCCGAACGCCATAAAGCCCACCATAAAAATCGATATCTCGTTATAAAAGTAAAATCACGATTGTAATTGACAGCACAAAGTACAATGTAAATTCTCGTCGTCTAGAATGCCGCGACTTTCATCTTGCGGTGACATGCAAAAATGCGTGTGCACATTGTAGTTGCATTATTAGTGAGGGGGATAGGTGAAGGTTAATTTAGTGCCGAGTTTCTCATAAATGCGTAATTCAATCTGAACTCGGTTGAAGTTTACACCCGTGAAATCAGTTGCGTCACCTCCGCATTCCCGATACTCGTTAGAGCTCGAGCTTCGTTGAGAACCTCCCAGCCTATGCGTTTCGAGTGTTTATTTTGCACGAGTGTGAATGATTGCGAATCGTGTTTATGGAACAAAAATGCCGATCGATGGGAAATCCGATAGTTCGTTTCGGTCGTTTTCGCACTATTTTGAACTCCTTTGCTTATTCGGCTCAGGCCGTCGCGATGCCGCGTCGATTTTTATTACGGATTTGTATGTTTTTTTTTTCGATTTTATTTTCGATCGTATTTCGGACTATTCTTTGTCCGGATTTTCCGCCACACCTACCGCGACTCGAAACGAGCTTACGCGTTCTTGGCCACCTCGTAATGTGTTTTTGCGATCCTTTAATGCATTTTGATCTACGTCAATGCATAAAATTCGTCGGCATTAAAAATCGAGCAAAAAATGTTCACTAATTTAAAAAACGATAACCCAATGCATACGTTGTTATACAATATTCATTCATGAAAGCATATTCATGAGGATGTATCTGAATACGTCAATTCTATAAGTTGCTTAACTGGATCTGCATTGATATCTCTCCTTGACATCAAAATTGAACCTTTAAAATTTCTCACCATTCGTTGCGAGATTGCAAAGCAATGCGATCGTATTTTTCATTCAAACGGATTAGAATATATATATATATATTTAATAATACACTGTTGTTAAGTACAAAATTGTAGTCAATTGCTTTACAATTTCACACAGACAAACCTCTTATTTAGGACATACTTTATTACTTAAAGGTTACGATAGATCTTAAGACGTCTATACAGCAAACAAATTTGATTAAGGACTTTGTTTACATTCTCGCGAACCTCCGATTTTAATGTCCTTTTTTGCTAGGTTTGTGATAAAAATCCAGTGTAATTAATTGAAAACTTCAGGTCGTTTGAAAAAAATTGTGTTTGTTACGAACGTTTGACTGTGATATCAATTTGTTTTGCATTGATTTAATGTCGTCTTATTCACGACTTAATCTTGAAATTCAATTTGTACTAATCGATTATATATGCTGACAATTACAGTTATATCAGGTTTAATACAATATTAACGTGGCAGTATTGTATAACGAATAATTTTCTAACCAAATTTAATGATCTTATCGCGTGTTATGTATTTAATCAGAACATGGTGATATTTATAATCAGATACGTGATTATAATTGTAATAGAAAGAGAGTTTTTAAATAAACTCCATTGCGTATTCTCAGAAATCATATTGAGTTCGGTACAGTAATTTTCAGCGTCAACTTTATATCTATAGGTACAAATATAAAAAGCCGAAACAATGCAATAACACGTAGTAAATGCGTTTCATTTATAAATGAATAACGGTACTGTATGATAGACAAGTGTATGTAATTTGTGCACAGAATAAATAAAAGTGCATACAAGGAGATTACGTAAGAAAACATATAGTAGTAGTTTACATCCATCGAAGAAATTGATACCAATGTCGGGAGAAGATAGGAAAGAAATAAAATTCCTTAAATAGGAAAGAACGCAGGAGGTTGCAATCATCGAAATAAAATTATTCGAAAGAGATAACAGTTGTTACAATCAGCTGTTCGATTACGTAAAATTAATTAAAAAAAGTTTCGAATAAATTTGAATCGCCTCAGAATGGAATTCATGCGGGCCCATTCCAAGACGAAATACAAATTTGAAATTTAAAATTCTCACCGTTGAGTTATTTCAGAATTTTTCAAAATTATTTCAACAACTCATTATGCAAGAATTTTTCACGAATTTTTTAACCGTTAACGTATGACTTTCTAGCGATAGGATTTAAAGCCCGTTATGTTTCGCATTTCGCAAAAAAAAAAATTATCACCATGGCTCGTTTAACATTTGTCGGTATATGAAACCTTTATTTACGACTATTCTTAAATCTAAATATTTTAGGCAAATCATTTATCAACACTTTGTACTGTCGTTGATTCCATTTTAGGAAATGATGCAAGAAATGAAACCTTCCGACTGAAACACGGAGACAACACCTAACTACATTATGAATTTATTATACACAATTACGACTATTACACGTACACGTTATTCATGTTACAAGCCAAGATTCATCCACATTTATCAACACACAATTGCAAATAATTTGCTCTATTATATTACAACTTGAAAATAACAACAAACGTCAATTTTGTATCCCGAACCGAACTTTCTTGATATTCACGTTAACCATTTATTTTCATTGTCAATACTATTGAACGAATCATTAGAATAGAGTTCATTAAGCTGTAAACAATTTTTCTCAAACACCTCCACAATCCATCCGAAGGTTATATAGACAGCTCTACAGCGTTACAGCAGATCAAACGCCTAATGAATCAATTGACGATTCCAAAAAATGAAATCCCTATTAAAATAATCGAATGCCCCGATTTAAGATTAGCGTGTTATCAACGCATATGTTATCGATGACAACCACTTCAACGCGACTACGCAACAAGCGCGCTCATTTCTCGGTTCAATTTTCGATAGTTCATAAAGCCGTTCCACGATCGGTCTTCGGTAACTGGATTATCAACCGCCAAGTCACGTTACGGCACAAAACAGCAAACCGATACCGAATCGTCAAAAATCTCGCGATCCGGCATTCCTGCTCGCAATGGAAACAACTTTCATTGATAAACGACCGACTCCGAATTCGGCTCGGCCGCGGCGACGCGCGCTTCCGCGTGCAGCGGTGGCGCGCGTCGCCCGGGCCCCCGGAACGTTCGGCGTTAGAAGCACGGCCGCGCGCAACTACCGTTGAGTCTTATGCAATTAATAGCGAAAAAGCGAGCGCCCATCGAGCGCGCGCTCCAGGCGGCCTCAACTCCTCACGGTCCTGCCTTGCAATTCCTGGAATGCTCTTTGTGTTGCATGTCCCCGTCTGTCTTGCTCGGCCGGCGCCTCGCGTCATTCGCGCCGTCTCTCTTGGCGCGCGCTCCTTGCGCCCCTCCCGCTCCGCCTAGTCCCAGCGTCCGTTTCAGCCGGACGACCTTGATAAGAAGAACTCCGACACCGTCGCGCTGCGCCCGTGTGTACGCGCGGCGCGCGCGCGCGCGCTCGTGCAGTCGAAACGCAGACGGCGGCGCATCGAAGCTTGCCTTTGGTTTCGGCGATTATGGAAAGCGCGCAAAAAGCGGACCCCGCGGTGCGAACGGACTCGCGCGCGCTTCCCTTAAATAACGCGCGTTCGTCTGGCGTCTCTCGCATTTGCGTTTTTTTGCCGCACAAAACGCCGCGCGCGATTTATATGCGCGACCGGCGTTTGCAAAACGCGCCGTTTTTGCGTTAGTTCAATTCGAATATGATACACGACTTATGCTAATGCGCCGCGGCGAACGGTTGCGTAATTCCGCGATACGTTTGACACGAAAATTTGACTTTTGATTGCCGATTGCGTCACGGCCGGCGACGGCGATGTACATTTTCGCGTTATCGGAATCGCGGGCAGTTCGCGGACGCCGACGGAGCCGAGGCTCTGGCCGTTGACGCGCGCGCACAATTATGCAAATTTTGATGCCGTCCGGTGCAAGTGGCGAGGATGCGCGCGGCGATTGTCCGAGTTATTAAGAAACATTTTACGACCGAATCAAAGCGTCGTTTGTTTGTTGCGAGTTTCGTCGCGAACGCAACAACTCCACTTGGGAAACGTTATTCTTTATTGCGAGTAATTTTGCATGAAACTGCATAATCGCATAAAAATACGCCGTTACATAAGATTTGTGTTCTAATGTTTTTCCATAATCCATTGTTTACTTATTTCAAGATTTTAAACTGGTTGCGGATTATGCAATAACTATAAATTATAGCTAGACTAGTTAACATAAATATAGAAAACTATAATCAATGACTCCGCAATTTGCATGCTTAAAAATAGTTGTAACGCTCTAATCATTTGACGTGCTTAAACAATTATATTTTTATTATTTACATACTATTTTGCGTGCAATTATTATTATTATTATAGCTCGTTTAAACAACGAATGTCGTTTTGAGAAGCAAAAACGTGTCAACGCATTTTATAATTTATCAAACGTTTGCACTTATTCGTTCGACATAAAGTTTTCTAAAGACATTTTCCCGTTGATAACACTTTTAATTGTAATGAGATAAGAGTTATGGTATACAATTTGTTTTCCGTTTATTAATTATAAAGATGAAATTTTCGACCAATTTGACAGACAATTTCTATCGTGTGTCATGATAGCCACAGATTGCGGTTTTCCATTAAAAACACTAATGTTTGTCGCTTACTATATCACAAATGTATGCTTTATAAAATTTGAAAACAAAATTTTTTTTATTATTATGATATTAGCGTTTCGTTTCATGACTATAGATAGAACTTACTTACTTCCCACACAATAGAAATTGTCTGTCAAATTGGTCGAAAATGTCATCTTTATAATTAATAAATATATGTACAGACGTTAATTTATAAATTCATGCTTCCGTTTAGTTTTTATTTTGATTAATATAACGAATAAATGTGAATGATTATGCAATTGTAAATAAAATTTTAGATTTAAATTCATTTATTCAAATAACATTGGCAGACCGCTAATTGAATTATAATATATTATATTCCACTCGTTTCCTTTAAGATCATTATTTCATATAGGAATAATTGCACATTTGTATTTTAATCATTAAGTAATTAAATATCAGTAATCTATGATCTGTCAACAATTAAATACCGTTTTTAGGCCATACAAATATCATCATCTGTAAATAGTATATCAATAATTTACAATAAAGTTTATACGATTATGTTATAAATCGTGTTACATAACTAATCGTCTAGAAAAAATAATATTATATAAAGACTTCGAGTACAATTGATAAGGCAGATAATCTGGAAATTTAGATATCTTTCATAATAACCAGAATTACAAACATGTAACGTTTAAAATCAAGTCGAATAATTCTTTTGTTTATAATTTATAAGAAAATTTAATTTATAAAACAATCAAATCAAGACATATAACCTTCGCTTTAATCCAACCAATACTTTTTCTTAACTTTTCTTCTTATTAAATTAAAACTAACCAAAATACTTTCTTACGCGAAAACAAAAAAATTGCTATTCCGTCATCTTTAATTTCTGCTATAAAGATTTTTGTCTTTCTTATTTCAATCGTACAGTCGCGACACGAAAATTCGTGAATGCACCAATACCATTGCGCTGCAGTACAATCGCAACTCCGTTCACGAATAATAATCAGCAAATGTGCGCTTTTTGGTAAGATCATATTTGCATTTCTGTCATTTCCTCAAAGCAGACGCGACACAAAGCTCTTTGTTTGCATCTACTATGCTGTTTTCGAAACGATCATTATTATCTGTTTAAAAAATACACGCTTGTGAGATTGGTGCAGCAGGAAAAACAATACTTGTGAAACAACATTGAACGCTTGCTGAAATAACAGGATAAATGTTAGATAATACGACGGTAATGTAATATTGAATAGGAGCTCGTTTGGTTGATGAAAGACTTTATTTATGTATATATATACTCTTCAGTTTATTGATACACCAAATATCGGAAAATTTTGATACGACGCTTCTTTTGAGATGTTAATTCCGAATGTTTTGTTCGCTTTATCGTATCATTGCCAGTTTATTATTATAATCGCGTGTAACCTACCTCACAATTGCTGCCGATTTGGATATCAACTAATGCGATTAAACTTCGCTTATCGAATTAAACAATTTGCAAACCCAACCAATTATTTCATTCTTACTTCAACTTTATAACTCGCGGATTATACTTGATTTCTTTTTTTTTGTCTTTTTTTATGATCGCCAAATAATCGGTTATTAGCTTTATATTAAAAATAAATTTATATTTTTACATGAAAA
Organism: Psilanteris sp. ZL-2020; assembly: GCA_022817085.1. Taxonomy (NCBI): domain Eukaryota; kingdom Metazoa; phylum Arthropoda; class Insecta; order Hymenoptera; family Scelionidae; genus Psilanteris; species Psilanteris sp. ZL-2020. The sequence goes on from JABFQC010007518.1 coordinate 9,726, forward strand.
GTTGTATTATCGAAATGAAAAAAAAAAAAAAAAAAAAAAAGTAAAAAAAAATTTTATTTAAAAAAAAAAATATAAAAAAAATCGCAAAACAAAAAAAAAAAAAACAAAACACAAAAAAAAAAAAACAACAACAAATTTCTCAACAACTTACCCAGACCCCCAAAAAAAAAAAAATCACTGTTTTCCCGAACAAACCACCAATATATTATAAACAAAACATAATCATATACAAACAAACAAAAAAAAAAAACAAAAAAAAACAACAACAAGTATACCACAA
>JABFQC010007519.1:0-10004 GCA_022817085.1 Psilanteris sp. ZL-2020
TTATGTTTCATATTAAATGATAGCTCTAATTAAGCTCTAAAAATTGGTGCTAATTATTTCGATATATATTATAGAATTTTTGTTGTGAGCTACCGTGGGTTCTTGCCAGCTCACTGCAATTTTTTCAGTTTCTGTCAGAGCTATAAATTTTTTCTCTGAGTATTAAATTAGCTCTAAAAGAGCTCTAAATATTGGTAATATTTTTTTTGTTGTGAGCTACAATTGCTGAGCCAACTTTATAGCACTCTCCATAACTACGGGTGTGCAAAATTGTTTTTACGGGGGAGTTAAGACTACCTCGCATTCAGTGGTGCTCACAAGCACTACTTTGTAAATTTAATTTATGTATATTGTAAAAAGTATATATATCTACTTAAATGTTACTTAATATTAATGATACGTATTTGTTAGTATAACCCACCGTTTTATGTACAAACACTTTTATAATTCAATAAAAACTGGATGACGCAGATTAATCGCTATAAATAATTAATGTTTCCATTAAACTAATATATATATAGTAATTCTATAGAATGTATTTAATTATCGCTTTTAAAATGATTACTTAAATTGATTGCGCCAAGTTTTCGAATTATCCAGACAAACTCACACACGGAGAAAACATATCCAATTATTTACTATATAATATATTAAACATTAGAATTCGCATATTATTATATTCAACTTATAGAGACAATTTTCATATATGATATAGTAATTTTTATAATATTTTCAAGTATATCCTACTTTTGATATATTATATAATAAAATGTTAAATATATATTTTTCCGTGCACAGAATTACGTAAGCAAAAATGACCAGAGCTTATGTACAACAAGCAACAATGTTTTTAATTTTTAAATTTCTGCAAACGTAGAAGGGATAAAATATGTCATATTAGTTTCAAGTCTAGTAAGCTCTCAGAATCAACGTTGCTTTTAAACCTATCTCAAACTCACATTCATCTCACCACTTCAAATTTAGTTTATTTCTAAAGCATGGTATTTTTATTTTTAATTTTCTAAGATGTACATAGAACATCTAAATAATACATTTACGAGAAAAATACAAAAAATAATCCAAAAAAATTTCTGACGCATAATAATAAATTAATATTTTGAAATAGCTAGTAAATATTAATGTCTCTTAATAAGGATTAATAAGTTGCAATAAGATATGCAGATGTTAGAATGCGATACGAATAAAACGGTTATAAAGTCGCAACAGATGCCAAATGAAATTATAATTACGACAGAATGGTATAAAAAGATAATAACGAGTAAGAAAGCCAGGCTTTGAAAAGACGAGAAATGAGCAGAAGTATTATAAAGTGGACAAACAATATTTGCGAAAAGAGAAGGACTCATCGCGTTACGATGAATAACAAAACGAAAATGGGTCGCTAAGGGATTTTACGTCCGCGCGAGTTTGAATTAAGACGAGAATTACCCCGGGGTCCAATATATTTGACTTGTAAAAAAAATTGCATTTTCGGTGGCGGTTGTTAAAGATTTCGCACTTATAATTTCCATTTATAAGTCCCTTTTTTGAATATGTCACTGTTCGATATAAATGCATTATGGATCGTAAATTTCGTTTAAATGCGATGTATACACTTAGAAAAATTAAACGTAGAAAATTGCTGTTTATAATACTAATTTGGAGACATCAAAGTAAAAACCTAAAAATTACTGTTTTTCCTTGCAAAAATACACTTTTTCATACCAAATTTTCATACCAATATGAAAGGCACGTCATATTGTACGAAAAAGCTTACGTTTCGTTTGACGCGTCAAACAATTTTAGAAACGTATTTTCGATCGATGCTTTCGCGTGATTAAAACACACGCGTGTATATATGTATAAGGTGCTAAATGTTTTCGCTTTGTTAATTCAAGTTTAATTCAAATTATGACGTTCGCGGAATATGAAATCAAATAAAATTAAGATTTTAACGAAACGATGAAAAAAATGTTTATTTTTAATTAGTAAATTGGATCGATGAACTTATTTGTAAATTGAAAAAAAAAAAAAAAAAAAAAAAAAAAAAAAAAAAAAAAAAAAAACGAGAAAAAAAAGAAAAAAAAAAAAAAAAAAAAAAAACAATACAATACAGAAACGGCGCGACTTTTTCAAAAGATTAAAAAAATGTTTTCACTCCAGTCACCAAGCTATTTTTAACACAGTTAAGGTGATTCTTGCATTATTCATGTCCTTTTGACAGTAAAGGATTAAAGACCAACTTTCTTAACGTTAAACGATAACAAAAATTATAATCAACTCGGTTCAACTTCGCGACGCCCGACTATCCATCAAGTTAAATGCGAATCGCTTTTTGATGGCCGTCCCGGGTTTAAGGCCGATTTTCTAAGCAAACCGGCGCTTTAAACTTTCACGAACTCCGTGCCGCGCTGCAACGTCGAAAGCACTACCACCTGAATCGATACTCAATTGCATATACGGATTTAACCAGTCACCGAAATGCTTTAACGTTACACCGATAAACTAAACAAAACCGATGGAATAATTTATTATCCAGCAATGTAAAACGTTTGATTGCAAATACATATGAATACCGTTCAATATTCAGCAAGAAAATAAATTCAAATCGCACAGGCCGAGGCACGAAATTGATTTCAATTTGAATTGCATTTAAGGAACGCGCGTTATGAAATATTAAAATCCATTTAATCAGTTATCAAACAACCAACGGTTCGTCTTTTAGGAATTCAATCCAAATCAGTGCTTTATTCGAATTCGCAATTACTTTTACATTGATTTGTATTATGTTTATCGTTATTGCCGTTGTATGACAAACGCAAGAACCCTCTTTGAACACAAAAAAATTAACTTAAGAGTAAAAAAAAAAAAAAGAGAAAAAATAACAAAAAACAAAAAAAAAAGTACAACACAAAACAAAAAAAAACAATCGCTCTGGCACATGAGCTTAGATTCGATCGCGAAAATCAATATAAGAATGATCAAGAAACGGCAGGTAACAATGCCAAACATTAGCAAAACACAGCATAAGCCAGAGCACATAGTGACACGTATTCAAACAAATGCGTTCGAACGACGAAATCGTCTGTTCTTTCGCGTTCGAACAATTCCACGTTCGAATTCATCGAACATTTAATAATGAAAGATCTAAGATAAATATGAACTTGAATATTATATTGAGAAACAAAACTTTTAATCGTGCTTCTTGTTCAATTTATACTACAACATCATAGGCCAACGTCAGATGTCAAAAAACAAAAAACAAAAAAAAGAACAAAAAACAAAAAAAAAGAACAAAAAGAAAGGCATATTAAAATTAGATAAATAAAATACAGCCGAAACCCAAAACATAAAAAAAAAAAAAAAAAACAAAAAAAAAACCGCTCCATTTAACGTTCCAATAAAATGTTCTCCCAAAAGTTCCAGTCTTCCTTCGCTTCGGTTTCTTCGTTAATTAATTTTCGCGCTAAATTCATAAATCACGTGACGAGAGGATCCAGGATTAAATTATCGAGCCAGCTAAAGTGAAGAACAATGCCCGATATTTTCAACATCTGACGTGAACATGTCTACGTTCGCCACAGCAAGTATTTTCTTCGATTCAGGAGGGATGCGTTCGGTTACTTACCAGCGTTAGGCGGCGCAAGGAGCGAACGACTGGAGCTGAAGAACGGACGCAGCGAGGGCTTGGGCGTGCTGCTTACAGACATAGTATCGACCTCGGGGCCACTATCTGATAAATCTTCGAGCTCGTCGAACAGTTCCTCGATTTCCATGTCACCACCTGCAACGAAATCATCCGGATTAGAGTCCTGGTTATGAGTTTACAGTTGTCGCGGTCGATTCACTTGTGCGCTAGTTAAATGAGACGTTAACGAATTTATTGCTATTTAATTATTCGCAGAAAATAAAATAAAAAAAATAAGAGCCAAAAAAGAGACAAATATGGTCCAACGATTAAATTAACTATTATTTTACAGACTAGCACCGACCGAAGTTCGAGTTGATAATTAATTTTTTATACTGTTGCTATAAAACTTGATATGTTTTATTAGAATTAATTCTTTCGTGTCAAATACTTTTTATTGTTCACCTTTTTTTTCCATTTTGTTATTACATATTGTTAAGTTTTATCGTTGAACGAGCTTTTATGATATTTTTATAATCTCAGAAAAAAGTGCATTGAATGTAATCATGAAACAAACTGAAAGTTTTAAAACTATTTATTAAATTTAAGCTGTTATTCTGGTTTAGTATTAACCAGTGCATGTGGATTTATAATGATTAATACGCGTGTTGGGTTAAAAACGCTTTAAAAATAAATCAAAGTTGTGTTTCGGTTGATTGTAAATCAGAGATCAACTTTCTTTGGCGATTTGTTTGGTAAGTTGCTTGACGTATAAAAGTAATTTTAACGACAGTTAATGGAAACTAATGATTTACGGTATCGAGTTTTTTTTTCATTTCCATAGCATGTATCTGTTAGTTTTTCGTATAACACAGCATACAAGTTTTGTATTGTCAATTTAAACGTTAATGATTTTAAATGTGAATTTTACCGGAAAGCTTTTGCCCCATCTCTTCTTGATCATGTTCCAAATCTTCAGACACCCGGAACCTTTTTAATAGAGCAATGAATTTTTGCTTGAAGTTTCTTTGCTGAAATGTTTAAGATCATTATTAGTTTAATATGAAATTATTGTAAATTTTAAAATTATCATTATTATTTAAACAGAATGAAATAACAGATAAAATAAAAGAAAAATAAAACGTCCAATAGTTGATAATTAAATACATTCGTGTACATTTAACATATGATATAAATTAAATTATTTGTCACCTATTTATATAGATTTTTTAAATTAGTTCTAACATGATTAACGTCAAGCAAATAGTCAATTATCTTCATTCGAATAAAAATTGTAGTAAAAACTGACTATTTCAATACAGTATTAAATTATAGGGAAAAAAGTCAAAATTAACATATTAAATAAAAAAATATCACTTGTTTAAACATACAATACATACGAGCAAAAGTTTAGATGAGAGCATATTTTAACAAGGCACGTTGTAATTTCAGTAATTTTGTATGCGTCGTTTCGCGCAATGTTGAAATGACGTTCTTCTTAACTTGATGAATTTCAAAAAGTTAACCTTATTAACCGGCGTCAAAATCACCGTGTCAAATTATTAACATAATACATTAATATCATCAAAATTTAAAACTCGTTACAAACATCATTACCTCAAATAGATTACTCGTATACATTAAGATAATGCATTATATATTGCTTTGCTTTTTAAATTTTCATTGCGTCATTATCAATTGAAAACAGACTTAATTGACATTTAAACTTGACACCTTGCTTTTAGAATATCATTTAATTTCTGAGTTTACTTTATAATAATAAACACACATCGAACAAACTGAATCCACAATATAACCCATTTACTTATCTTTACCAAAAATCATTTAACTTTGTATCCCTCCTAACAAGCAACTAAACAAAATCCCACAATTTCTTCTTTAAACAAAGCCACCAAAACGCTCATTTTAATTTTAAATAACCATATCATAATTCAAATTACAACAAAGTGTCTAAAAGTACAGAAGCAGTGCATCACGGTTTAATCAACCAATTCCTTTTTTTCCCCACTTAAAATGTTAACGTCCTGTATTAAAAATGGACAATTTAACAAGTTCAAAGCAGAACAATTCTCCTTGTGCGCATAACAAGTTCAAAGCTGAGTTTGTGAGTCAAACTCAACTACTACACTGCGTCAAATATAAATAAAATATAAATCTTCGTTTACAATTTTTTTCTTTTTTTTTTTTTCCTTTTTGTTATTTAATAATTACCATATGCTAAACAAATGACACATTTGTAATTCAACTACAACCATTGAACGTTAACGTTGAAACGTTATTTAAGATCAAGATTATCGCGTTCTCCAATAGCATGCACGCGAGCACCTGGCGTATTTTTCCTCGACTTTTTCTTCGACGAACTTCAAGCGTCGGCTCGCTGTCACTTCCTTCCGCCTCCCCTTCCGAGCTAAATTCCTCTTCCTCGTCGCTGAATTCCTGACACAATCGCTCGTTCGGATCGTTTATCAGTCTTTTGTCGTGATCCACCGGCTGCGAGCTCAGTGCGACCACGTTCACCCGAGCCAAAGCAACCGCGTGTCCGCCATACTTCTCAGCCTTGTCTGATATTAACTCCAGTTCAAGGTCCATCTGCTTCTGTAGGACCTGCAAAATGACACCGCTTGATTATCAAATCACACCAAATCAATAATGTTGCACAAGTATTGTTTTGCATTATTGTCAAGAATAAAAAAATTATTATTATTGAACCGTTGCGCAAAAGAAAAAAAAAAAAAAAATAATTGCTCCAAATTGCCTTTGCATAATTCAAACTAACTTTAACAAGGAAAATGACATCAAACCATTTCCAAGCTGTTAAACAGATTTTAATTACGTAATGAGTTAATGAATTAATAATGTATTATAATGTTGCAGTTAATCAATCATAAATACATATATGTTGTGTAAATATACACACGTCAAATAATTGAAATACAAGGAATCTCACTGTTTCAAAATGATTTTTAAAGTTTCATTACAGATTCAATACCTTTATATTAACGATTTTATTAAAATTTCAATCAAATTGCTCTCAAAATATTAATAATCAAATTAACCATTTTTTTCTTTCATTAATAATGCAACATATATTGAACAAATTTTCGATCCATCAAATACGATACATAAACCAATAATCTAAGCATAATCAAATGTTTGTTTTGTAATCAACAAATTTTATTTTTGATCATTTTTTAAAATAAAATAAAAACATCATCAGTGCTTAATATTCAATTCTATTATTATGTTTTGATATTCCTCTTTAATACTATATATAACTGAAAAAAATGAGTTAGTCCAATTGAAAAAATGAGATATTTTGATAGAACATGGTAGCCAATTATGACACTCGAATGAACAAATTAAATCAATTTTACTGAATTTTTCAATTGTTTTATTTAACAATGTCAGATTTGGCTGTATTTAACTTCAAATTATAGTTATTTTCACCAAAACTGAATGATTTAACTGAATTTAACGGTTATGATATTGGTTTAAGTAACCTTATCAGTAGATCTTACTAAGTAATTTTTTCTCAGTGTAAATAAGGTAAAATCTTTATTTTTAAATAAGAATGCTAATAGATAATAGTAAATATAGTAATTTTTGATAAAATATTCTTTCCGTGTAAAAATTACACGCAGAAAACTATTATATTATAAATTACCATACTTATAACATTCTAAGGATGTCTTAATATATAGTATGTAAATTGATATACTGTGTAGCTAATTTTCTTATAAAATGTAGCTAATTTTTTACAAAGATAGATTTATTGTACAGAAAATGTATAATATTTTTCAAAATATTTGTTTCCATATCTTTGCAATCCTATAATTTTTAATATAACCATTTCATATTTTGTTTGATTCAACTAAATTTTTTTCTGCGTCTGTGCTTTGATGAAATTAATTCCATTTGGTTCTGTTAATTACACAAAATTATATCGGAAAAAAAACTCGATTTCGCAATTACGCGAAAACGAAAAATAATGACCGCGCGGTTAGTTTCTTGGCGCTCTCGTTAAGAACGTCGTGCGTGTTTAGTTGCCAACAACGCACGGTGTCTAATGTTTGCGCTTTGTTTAACGCCGCGTTTGTCGCCGCAAAACGCCTCCGATAATCGGTCAATCAAACGATCCGCCGGTTCGACTGTCAGGCGCGCGCGCGCGCCTCGGATCGCTGTTCACCCGAGATAGCGATTTTACCGATCTCGTTCGCTGCCCGAGCGCGTCGCGTTTGGTTCGCTATCGGCCGTTATATCAACTGCTTCGCGATATACCGCGTTTCATTTCGTAACGTGTCGTGATATCCGAGATGCGCCGGTACCTTCGCGCAAACAATCGCGTTTTGATTGCGCGCGGCTTGAATTCGGCCCGGCGTTTGATATGTTCAAAGCGTAGTGCTTGCAACAAAATCTTTGGTGCCTTGGATGCTGCTTATTGCGCGGCAATCGCTCCGGAACAATCTTCTTTGATATTAACCATTTTGAGCACAAAAGTTGACGAACGAAAGTTGATTGGCGCAAACAAATAAACGTTGAATTAAATACAATTTAAAATGGATTTTATTCCCTAATCTCGTTTCTCTTTTAATTGTCATTTTTTGTTACACAGTCAATAAATTATTAATGTTATATTTAAATGGATTAATGAGATTTTTGTTTTTACAATTTACATTTTTAATCATTTTTATTTCATTTCGTTTTTATTTACACGCGGCTTTGTAAAGACAACCTGTTTTTTCCTTAAATTATTATTATTATTGTTATTATTATAATCATTATAATTTCTAATGTATATATTTGTACAATATTCATTCATTTCGACGGGTATATCAAAAGACAAGGGTTTGTGCGGTTTTAGTTGGTAAAAGTCCAACACTACCATAGGAGGTTGCGGAACTGCCATAGTGTCCATGAGGATTTCCCCACGTGTCCCGATAAAAAACAAATAAAAAATGCATACATTTGTGATATCTGACATATATGTCTTAACAAATATTATAATTGGACAAGTGATCTTGTCCTGTAATTCGTATTATATATATAAGATATAAAGAGAGACAGAGAGAGAGAGAGAGAAAGAAAGATGAGATATATGCAAACGAACCGCGAATGATATTAATCAACTGATTGTGTTCTACTCATACGTGAAACTATAAAATATAATTAGTCACTCGGTGAACTTTGAAGGAGATTGAAATCCATTTAATTCAAAGTATTTAAAATCAAATAAACAAACTGAATATGATAAGACACCTATATCTATAACTGAATGAATTGCAAATTATATTGAGGTATTCAAATTTCCAAATTTAATTCAATTAACGTAAAGTTATAATAAGATGAAATGAATGTTAATGTGTGCAAATAAAAAGGTCGTTATATCGTTTCTTGTATGGAAACTGGATGAAAGGGAAAAACAAAAACAAAAAACCTTTGAAATCAAATAAGCAAATATAAACTGCTTTAAATTAAAGTACTAAATTAAATTCAAAATGTATTTGAAACATTAAATGTGTACAAATTCAATCAACTAGTCAAAAAATATTGACAAAAATAATAATGTAAATCGATTAGAAAAATTCAAATAAAAAAAATAATTTTTAGTTTGAAGCACCAAAGTTGATAATATATTATTTTTCATGCTTCTTTAAAAGTAGTTCAAATTAACATTAGATGTAATCACGGACTATTAGAAAAGAAACAATTGAATATAATATGTAATTCACAATCCACTGAATTAAATCAAAATTAAATGACTGCATTTGAAATTTCTAAATGCATTGCAATCAACGAATAACAACAAAACAAAAGAATATTTATTTTTATATATAAAAGAAATATTTATATACATTTCTTAAAACGCAAGCAAAAGAGCTTTATGCAGCTTTCCAGTTTAAGCATTTCATTTAACAATTTCATCATAAAAAAATTTTGCATCATAAAAATTCACTTCTCAGGAAATAATAACATTATCATAAGTCAAAAATAAAATTGTTATTAATTAAAATAAATGTCAGAATTAGAATCATGGATATAATTTTTTCATTTATTATTGTTCACATTCCAAGACGTTTCTTATTATTGTTTCATTTGTTATTTTCATTTGAAATGCTTCTTATTGAAACGTTTTCATTTTTATATTTAATTTAATTTTAGAAGTCAAAAAAATAAAAACGTAGAAAAAACACGAGAGATCAAAACTTGTATAAAAGAATTTTGTTAGTTATAAACAAATGAAATAAATATAATTCTGAAATACAAAGTCTATAGATAAAATGAAGGAAGGTGTTTTTTTTACTTTTTAGGACTGACAAATTTATCCACGTTAATTTATCTGTGCTATATATATATA
>JABFQC010007520.1:0-10003 GCA_022817085.1 Psilanteris sp. ZL-2020
ATTAATAAGTTATATAAGTTATAATAAGTTCTATTAATAATAATATTTGTTTTTATTAGGTATTACAAAAAGAAATTAAAAAATGCCAAGAAGCCTTAAAAGCAGAATTACGTAACAATAGGGAATTAAATCGTCTGGATAATGAATCACTATCGCAATCAATTTCATCTTCACCACTTGAACGTATTAGAACTTTATCTAAACGAAGAACCGGCAGTTTTTCTGAAAATTTAGATTATAATTTCTGCCACCACAAAATAGAAATATTAACATTCGAAAATAATAAACAGGAACGACATATTCATCGATTACAATGTTTGGGTCACAGCAAAAAAGGTTCTATTGTATTTTCAGGTGTAGATTTAACTACAGGTGAATTATTTACAATTATAGAATGGATTTTAAAATTCGACGAAAATAATAAAGAAATGATACAAAATTTTACCAAACAAATACTTAGTATAGAACAAGAATTGAATCATTTATACAAATTATTTCATCAAAATTTGGTGCATTATTTAAATATGAATTACTCTCAAAATAAACAAAATTTTACAATAAATATATTGCAAGAATATGTAGTAAGTATTATTATCTTAATTATGTTTAAAATTAAAAACATTCATGAAATATACATATTTTTCTCAATCTCATTTATTACAGAGCTAGTTATATTAATATTTTAAAGTTTAAAAAAGTTGAAGCATTCTTACATTATTATATAAAGAATAATTATTTTATATAAACAATTTTATCTTAGGTTAGTAATACGTGTGCTACAATTTTAAAAACTCAAAAACCACTAGATATTGATCGCATTCGTATAATAGCCACAGAAGTATTATCAGCATTACAATTTCTTCATATGAATAGTGTGGTACATAAAGATTTACGAGATTCAAGTATTCACATAACAAGATCTGGGGATATTAAAGTATCAGATTATGCTATAGACAAAAGATTATCAGATATGTATCGAATGAGTTATTCGAATGATGATAAATGTCAAATTATAGAAGATGATTTTCCAACAATTCAAGGTCGTGGAGGTAAAAAATTTGATGTTTATAGATTAGGGATTATTTTGTTATCATTACTAAAAGGGAACAATGTAAACGATCAAAACGTTAGTCTTGATTTGTATATACAGGTATGTTTTAAAACACATTAACTAATTTCTAACTTATTTATTTATATGTAGTATAAAGTATATAATAATATGTATACAAAATTGGAATAGTTTTACAATTTCCTTTTGAAAACTGAATGTAATAATATTGTTTAAATTTATGTTTAGTAAAAGTAATAAATAAATTTTTATGGAGAAATATTTGTTAACTGTGATTATGTTAGAATGTGTTTTCTCATGAAATGAAAATATATCTGTTTATATATTTTATTATCATTATATATATATATATAACATTAATATAACACTAAAAATTCATAATTTATAACTAATTTATTTATTTTATTTATATACTATCAATATTTGTATTTGTACATCGAATATTTTAATCATTTCAGCCAGTTTTTCGTGATTTTTTAAAAAAATGTCTAGTGAAAGAGGATAGATCAGGTTGGAGTGTTGACCAATTACTTCAACATAGTTTTATACGTACACCTATACATACAGGATTAGCATTGCCTCTAATAAAATATCCAGAAGAACAAATTATTGAAGAAATAGAAAAACCAGAGATAGGTATTAACGTATACATGCCACTTGCTAATGGTCAATCTCGATTACAAACTGAGTTTCAAGTTTTAAAACGCTTGGGTAAAGGAGCTTTTGGAGATGTTCTTAAAGTAAAAAATAAGTTAGATGATAGTTTTTATGCAATTAAAAGAATTAAATTAAATCCGAAAAAGAAAGAAATTAATCGTAAAATTACTCGAGAGGTGAAACTTTTATCAAAGTTGAATCATGAAAACGTTGTTCGATATTATTGTTCCTGGATAGAAAGTACAATTATAGATTGTAGTTTACAGGATGATAAAGTTTTAATGGGATCAAGCTTTTCAGAACTAACAGATAATTCAACAGATAGTTCCAGTATATCACCAGTAAATATTAACTTAATATTTCTTATTATAAATATATTATTATATTAAAATGAATATATTTATTAATATAATTTGTTATTAAAGCTGCAGTAATTATATAATCATATTTTGTATAAAGGGTATATTCCCGTTAATTTAACAAATAAATAAATAATTAATTCTAGGTTAAAAAAAAAGAACAAAAGGAAAAGAAAGCTTTGTCTTTAGGTGATGTCGAATGGAATATATCTTATAAATCAAAAGCTAGTTCTGTATTAACCCGAAACAGTGAAGAAGAAAATAATTCTAGCGATTCTGATAGTGATGAAGAATGGGCATTTATGTAAGATTTGTATATTGCTGATATTGTAAAAAATCATTAACAATAATTTAAAAAAATTATCTAATTTATTTATTTAAACAGTCCTAGAGCAAGTACTAAGTCAAATTCATCAGAAGAAAGTATTTTGTTTGAGTATGATGATGCTACTAAACATTCGAAAAATGAAGATAAAAACATCACTAAAACATCTATTGAAGAAGAAGGGGAAGATGAAAAAAAAGAAAAAGAGAAGGCAACCACTGTTAAAGAAATTCAATTTATGTACATTCAAATGGAATTTTGTGAAAAAAGTACCCTTCGAACGGCCATAGATAATAAGCTGTATAAAGATACTGATCGTATGTGGCGATTATTTCGAGAAATAGTTGAAGGTCTGGCACATATTCATCAACAAGGAATGATCCACAGAGACTTAAAACCTGTAAATATCTTTTTAGATAGTAATGATCATGTTAAAATAGGAGATTTTGGATTAGCCACAACAAATATTTTATCAACAGTTGTTACACCCAATGTTAATATTGGACAAGAAATTCAAGTTACTGAAAAAGGTTAACATAGTATTAGGTCTATTATATATTATTAATAAAAAAAGTATAAACATATATTACTTTTAAAATTATTTATAATTATATCAATCGGTTTATTTGTTCATCAATTAAAATATAAAATTTATTTATTTTTATTCATAATACATACATGGACTCTTCATGAAGTATAAAAAAAGAGGGAAAAAATAAAAAATAATACATATAAGTATTGAACAATTTTAACGCAATTTAAATTAGTTATATATATTTTTTTAATGATTTGAAAATATTTTAAATATAAATAATTATACATAGGTGTAAGCATGTACTTAGGAGAACAAGGTTCTATGACTGGTCAAGTAGGAACAGCTTTATATTCTGCTCCTGAATTAGATGCAAAAGTGGAAAAGGCAATATATAATCAAAAAGTTGATATTTATAGTTTAGGAATAATTCTCTTTGAAATGAGTTATGGACCTTTAACTACAGGAATGGAAAGGGTTATGGTATTATTAAATTTAAGAAAGCAAGAACGTATTTTACCTGTCGGTATGGAAGAAAATATGAAGAATGTTGCTCATCTTTTACGGTATAAAATATAATAAAAAATATATTATCTATTTTTGTAAAACTTGCTAAAAATTCATCTAGTTTAATTTACATTCATACTATTTCAGTTGGCTTTTGAATCATGATCCAAGTCAACGACCTACTGCTCAAGAACTACTTCTTTCAGGATATCTGCCTCAACAAGAAGAGGCAGAACTAAATGAACGAATATATCATATTTTATTCAATAAACAAATGAAACAATACAGACATCTTATAGATTGTTGTTTTGCTCAAAAAGAAATATCTCCTGCAGAAGATTTTATTTATGATCAAAATTCTTCTCATCCTAACCAGTCATATTATTTACAGAAAAAAGTGAAGTCTATTATAAAAAAAATATTTAAAGAACATGGAGGTCGTCACATAGCAACCCCTTTATTGATGCCGAAATCTAATCATACAAAAAATCTACCAGAGTCAAGTGTACAACACATGACAAGATCAGGAAACATAGTTTATTTACCTCATGATCTTCGAACATCATTTGCGAGATATATTGTTCGAAATAATATTCACAGAATTCGCAGATACGCAATTGATCGCGTTTATCGAGAAAAAACAGTTAATAACTTTTTTTGTAAATGCAATACAATATATATCATTTATAATAATTGAATATGAATTATTAAAAAATTTTAAAATATTTTTACAGGCACATAGTATTCATCCTACAGAATTATATGAATGCGCGTTTGACATAATTAGTCCAGGACCACAGAATTTGTTACAAGAAGCAGAACTTATTTACATGGTTTGGGAAATATGTAATCAAATTTCACCTTTGAAAGAACGAAATTTTGTTGTAAGATTAAATCATACATCATTATTACAATCTGTATTAATGTATTGTGGCATAGAACATGATAAATATCAAGATATTTATACCATATTATGTGATGCTCGAGATGGTAAATTTTCCAAATTTCAAGTACAAACACATCTTACATCTCTTTGTTTAACGGATCAAGCTATGGAAACTTTATTTAATCTATTTGATACCGATACTGAAATAAACAAAATAATAAATATTCTTAAAACTATAACCAAACGTCAAGGAGATGCCACATCTATTGCCAACGAAGGTATTAAGAGTATTCAAACTGTTATTAAACAGGCCGAGGAATTAGGTGTAAAGGTATATTGTATTATCTATAAATGAAATATTTTATACTTATTTATATTAAATTCGATATTTTTATTTCTTACTACTATTAGGCAATAATATATTATTATATTTTTATTTTTATTTTTTAAACTTACCTATATTAAAGGCATTTTTGGAGATAAAATCTTGATTACCTCGAGAACGGTTGATTTCTAAGAAAAAATTTTTTTCGGATTCAAAAACTACGTGAAATTATACATATTAAAATGGTATAAAACTCACCTCTTGGGGGAGGGGAGGGAGGTAGTAATTGTAGGCAATTACTATAATAATTAATGCCGTAAACATAAATATATATCCCTATAATTGTACAAACTTATTGAGTAGAAGTTAAATATGTTAAATACAAATATATTTTTCAGTGGCCAATAACTGTAGCTCCACTAATGGTACAAAACGTTCAACAATTTAGTGGCGTTATTTATCAAATAAGTTGCGAATCCAATAAGAAACATAAACGTAAACGTGTGGGACAAGATGTTATTGCTGCAGGTGGACGTTATAACAAGTTAATAAAATCATTTAGTAATGTAGCAGCTAATCTTCAAAATATACGTAATGGTGTTGGCATAAGTATATCATTAGATAAATTGCTATATGCTATTATAGAATCATCTCTAGAATCAAATGTAGATATTAATTTTACAAATGATGAAATAGATGTATTAGTTTGCGAAGAAACATCTCCGAATCGAATACAAGAATATTTATATGTATTAAAAGAACTTTGGAAATTGAATCTGCAAGTTGACTGCTCACAATTTTCAAATCTTGATGAAACTATGGAATATTGCGCTGAAAATCGAATTAAATATGTAATAATACTTAAAAACAATGAATCTGGTAATGTAAAAGTATATTCTTTAGATGAAGATAGATATCAAGAGAGAAAGGTCAATATTTTAGAATTGGCTGACCACATGCAGCGACATATTGAAAATTCTATGCCTCCATTGAATCGTTCCGAAAGTAAAATTTCCACCAACAATGATAATTTTACACCATCCACTGCAAATGCTGGAGTTAATATTAATTTTTTTATGTCTGAACAAGACAAGTTATCTGGCAATTCACGTAGAATTATGAAAAATACTATTTTAGCTCAAATGGAATCAGTTTGGCAAAGAGTATCAAATAAATTACCCATTGAAATATTTGTGGTGTCTTTAGAAATGAGTGTCATTAAATTAATTGGTGTTATTT
Source organism: Psilanteris sp. ZL-2020 (assembly GCA_022817085.1). Lineage (NCBI taxonomy): Eukaryota > Metazoa > Arthropoda > Insecta > Hymenoptera > Scelionidae > Psilanteris > Psilanteris sp. ZL-2020. The sequence continues at coordinate 5,900 of JABFQC010007520.1, forward strand.
TGAAGATTGATGAAGATATAATGGAATTTCAAAGAAGTATTCAAGAAATTGTGGATGAGTACGTTTTGATAAATTATACAAAAAAATGTTTTATAATATAAGATAATTATTTAATTTAATTTTTTATAGATATCCAAGACATAAAAAATATATTAAAGATTTATGTGAAGAAATGAGAGAATTTCGATGCCAAAAAGTACGACCAATTTTAATATTATACAGTTGTTCAGAAAATCGTTATACTGTAATTATATAATTCTTTAATTTTGATACCTATAATTATATAAATATTTATATTGTGAAAAAATAATGTTTATAAGCCTTATTTGATATAAAATATTTTATAAAAATTATTATTACAGTTTCCACTTTATGTATTTTCATTCATAGCCTTTTGAAATATTTGTATTTTCATAATGAAAGTATATATAAATAAAAGGTATTCTTTATTGTTTTATTATTATAAATGCTATGATAAAATATTTAATTCCTCGAATATACAAAGGGTAGATTTTCTAAATATTTTTTTACAAATCAAAAATATTTTTCCAACATTATAGAATTAATATTTGTTTTTAATAAAATAAAATTTATTTATTGAAATAGGTCATAATACAAATAAACACTAATTTCTTGAAATTTTCAACTTTGTGTTATTGTTATTTCACCATAGAGCTAATATTAGATATTTATTCTGATAATTAATATTTTCTATATTTATAAATAAATAAAAATATAATTTTACTGATTTTAGAGGGAATAAGTGATTGTGTGTTCGATCCTTCACGCGATTTTGACGGATGCGTTCCAAACAACATTAGAGTTTTTGCGTGACATATATATAGGTCCCTAAATTCCGTTTTTTTAATTTAATGTCAAAAAATTCAATTTAATATTATATTGCAAACGTGATGAGTATACTCGTTTTCGAGCTGATAAAAAGAAACGAGTCGCTTATTATACGACTAGAATTTAATTTAAAAGTTTAAATTTATTACTTAAAATTCTCTGTAAGTGAATGTATTGGAATTAAAATATAGTTTAATACTTATAATTAATATATTTTATTCAGGAAATTTTCTTATTTTAGAAGAATGTTATTTTGTAATGAAAGCGAATGTTTTTAATTGTTAATGAGAACACAACTAGTTTCCGAGATGGCAAAAGAACGAGTTGTACTACAACATCGCAACAATTTTATTTAAAAATTGAAATTGGTTATATTACAAGTTTTATATGTTATTTAATTTTTATTGCTGAATGAGAAATAAACCCCGTTGCATTTGTTGATGATGGGAGGTTAACATTTATATAATAAATTTAAACTTTTAAATTAAATTCTATAGACATAGTAAGTCGACATGTTTCTTTATTTCGAGATATATTAAGTCGAATATGTAACGGAAATAAGTAGTAACAAAATACTCTATCATTTCTTATTCTATGAATAATAATATTTAATCATTCAATTATTTTAGGATAATCTACATTTGCAAGATAATACACTTAAATTAATAAAACCTTTTTATTTTACATTGACCATGTTCCAAAATAAGCTTTTAGTACTGATTTTATGAGATAAAAATATGAATATGAACTAGATAGACAAAGACAAAAACGTTCAAAATCAATTTTTATACTTAACCATCATTGACGTAGCGACCGGATTTACCTCGAAAACGATTGCTTTCGATGGGGGTTTGAAATTGTTAATGCATATCTTTTTACATTGAAATATATACTTCTGAAGTAAGAAAATATCCACGAGTATAAATTAAGACAAATATTTCAATATATTATAATACTAGAAAAATCGTTTAAAAAACTACCTCGATATAGTTATTTAGGTTTGTCTTTCTGACATCTGATTTTTACTGTTTTCAGAAAGTAATATTATATTGTTTATAAAAACATTATTTTTATTAATAAAAGACAAATTTATTTCTATAATATTGTTTGTATTTTATTACTAGACAAATGGTCACTAATCTACTGATTTGAAATCTAATATATTTATATAGTTAAAATCGCAAAAATCCATATGATCCATATATACAATTGACAGAAATATGGAATGTATAGTTATTAATTTATAATTGAAAAAAATAGTTTATTACATTTATAAAAGATTAATTGATAATATACTTTGTTAATAAATTGCATAAAATATGAATAATGCTTGTTTCATAACTAATAATTGTATTATTATCTAAGTACATACGTTGTTGATGGATTAATATTTTAAATAGTTTTTTATATCTCATCAATTCTAAATCACTTGTAATTATAATAATATAATAGTTAAATAGGAGAAATGTCGCATTGGTGCCATATTCTAACAAAAACAACATTATAATAACACATCTGTATGTTTTCTTTATATAGCGTTTTAAATAATATTTATATATATATATTTATATATATATATATACAAAAGTATTGGAAGGAAAAAATATTTTTCTAAACAAAAGAATTAGTTAATTGTAATTGAATTGAAATATGTTCATAAAATTTCAAGTTTGGATTTATTATTTTATAATACTGTTATTTAACAATATTATAAATAGTAATTCTCATGAGCAATGTTCAATATCTAAAACAAAAGAATCTAATGTATGTAAAATAAATCAATATACATCAAATAAGAGGTAATTAATATTTATAAATAAAATTGTATTATCTGCAAATTTTAATTATTTAATGGTTATGAATAATAATTTAAAATTTCATGTTATTTAATAATAAATTTATATATACTTTTTATTAAAGTATTAGTAATATTATAGAGTAAATTTATAAATATATTTGTTTTTGTATTTATAAAATAATACATAATAAAATGTTATAATTGCTATATATATTGTTCAATCTTATTTGATAAAAAATTTAATTGATATTGATATAAAATAATAAAATTTAAATTTATTTAACAATTATTTTTAGATACATCTTGTATGATATTAATCCTCCAGAAGGTTTTAACTTGAGGCGAGATGTTTATATAAGAGTATCAACATTCTTAAAATATTTAAAAACTAAAGATGAACAATTTCAATGGATTTTAGTTTTACCACCTTGGGGTAATTATATTACTATTATATATTAATAATATATGATAAATTTAATATAAACAACATATTTTTAATTATTTCCTTCATTTATCATTGCTTTATTAATTATCACACATATTAAAAATTATTGAATATTGTAATAAATAATAGTTATTTTTAAGTTATAAATAATAAAAGTTAGAATAAATCTTAAAAATATTTTAAATCATTAAATACAGCATTATGACATTTTAAATATTGCTATATTAATAATAATAGCAATAAAAACGCTATAATTTTTTAACAATTTAATAACAATTCTAAAGGTCCATTATATCATTGGCAAAGTAATGACATATTACAACAACAGCTGTCATGGGGAACATTCTTTGATATACCTAGTCTTCAAAAATTTGTGCCTGTAATTGAAATGTACCAATTTTTAAACGGTTAGCAAAGAATAATATAATATATATATATATGTTATATAAAATGAGTATTTTTATTTTATATACTAATATTGTTTACAGAATATCCTTCTAACAATGAACATACAGTAATAGACAATACCTATGTTTTAAAAAATGATGAAGAAATGTTTAAAACTGGCAAATTTAAAGATAAAAACGAAATAATCAAATGTGATTTAAGTACACTGGCTTATAAGAAACTAAATAATGATGAATATTATGGTAATTTTTGGAGTTATAATAATATCACCACAAAGTCTATACAATGTGTATTATTTCATGGTTTGATGTCTGGAATACAACAGAATTTATTACCTCATATGTACAGGTAAAATTTATTTGATATAAACACAAATAAAATATAAACTATTTATATAATTAAAACAGGAATAAACTCTTTTTAGTAATCTTTTTATATCCAAATATTTTAATATTTAATATACCTTTGATTAAAAATATAACTTATCTAACAATTCATAATTTTATCGCAATTGTTAATTTCAAAGTATAATATCTATTACAGATCTATAAAATTTGACCATATGGAAATACCTTTACATATTTCTTATGGTTCTCTTGAATAC
>JABFQC010007521.1:0-10002 GCA_022817085.1 Psilanteris sp. ZL-2020
GCGAGTATTGTATCGAAGTCAGACAATACCATAATGTTTACTTGTAAACCAACACGGGCACATTACTGTTACGGTCTTGACTGTATAAAACGACCATATATGGTCGTTTTATGACACTATAGTGTCATTGTTCGTAGAATAACCACTGATTATGTCGTTAGCCGTAGACTATGCAGTATCGGCCTTTATCCGGTTTGCCATACTTCGGCTGCCAATACCGCGCCAATATTTGGCCATATTGTCAACTCCGGCAATTTCTACATGGGTATATATATATAGTTATACAAACATTTAGTCTTATAATTATGGATATAAATATAACTATAATGTTCCTAAATTTTACTACATCTTACTTAAGTTAGGTTACTTAAACTGGTTTTTTCTAAAAGTCAATTTTATTTTCATTTTGTTATTTGATTTTTGCATATTTATTATGTCTTAACATTTCTTTCAAAAAATATAACTTTCGTAATTTATAAAATACTTATATATTGTTTTTAAATAAATTAAAAACCATTATCATTAAGCTGTACGCATTTAAAATTATCTATCACCAAATTTAGTAATCTTGTTGAGAATAACTGAGAAAAATGTTCTCAATTTCAATTTTAAAAATTGGTTATTGATTTATTAACTTAATTTTATTGAATTAATATAAAATCATATTAATCATAATGTTCAATGCATTCTTTTACTGTCAAACGATGAATTCATTAACATTTATAACATAAATTTATAATAATTTATTATAATAAATAAAACTATATTCATTACAATAATATGCAAAGTAAGTGAGGATAGTCCGAGTCATTGTAATTCAACATGTCTATAATATTATCAAGTAGATGACTTTGTGATACAACTATTTCAGGGCGAGGTCGGATAGCTATTTAGGGGCTTAGCACTTGGGTGTTAAAGTGGCGGGGGATGAAGCGGGAATGGGGAGAAACACGTGGGGTGCCTAACGCAACGGCGTTCGCAACCACTGTGTCACCTTTATCACCTTTATCACCTACTGCAAATTGCCACCATTTGAATGTTAAACCCTAGGGCCTCGACTACGACGATTATCTGTAGAGGATGCAGGAAGTTAGTCGCGATTCTCTGCAAACGCAGTGCATGCACAAATTCACGTAAAAAGCTCGGTTAAACGGAATCTCTAGCAGTTTAGACGATGCAAAACAGCGTATCTCTTCCAAATCCAACATCAACTTCACGTTGTGAATAAATTTTCATTTAGCACAATACAACAAATTTACCACATTTCAGGTTTCTTATTTTAGTCTTGTATTTTTTTTTAATCTTATTATTCATAAATAATGTTTTTACTACTTTTTTAGTAATATTCTGAAAATATTAAATATGCAAAAAATAGTAAAAGAAGTATGTAACATGTAATAATATTTATAATTCAAATATTTTTTCACGTATGAAGATGTGCATAATTATACAAACAAAATTTTAATATATGAGTTTTTAATTAATTCATTTTACTGAAATTTATCAATATTAATAAGTAAATGTTAATTATAAATAAATTCGATTTATATTCAGTCAATTCCTTAGTAAACACAAAAATATATTTGCAATATACTGTCGATATAATGCAAATATATTTGCAATGTGTTTTTGTGTAGATAAATATATTGTAAATATGTTGTAAATATATTCCAAATATATAAATGTATTATCAATATATTTTTTAACGGTATAATTTCTGAAACATATATACGTATAAAAAAGTAAATATATTAGATATTTATGATTGATATTTACTAATATATTAAAAATATGTTTTTAATGCAAAAATATATTGTAAATATATATTGATAATGTATTTTAAACATATTTGCAATATACTGTCGATATATTACAAATATATTTTCATTTTTACTAGGGTTAAATTTACAATATAGAGGTTTATTTGGTCATTTATTTTCGACCCTATTTAATAAATGGGGGAGGAAGCCCAATCGGGGACCAGAGCTTGTCAAAGATTGGTCAATGTATGGCAACCACTGTTGATCAACCTCTAAAATAAAACGGGCCAAGCTTGGTCCATATTTCAAATCTAGATTGGTGTGAAGTTTGGGCCAGATTAAATTGGTATTTCAACCAGAGATTGACAAAAATTGGTTGTCATACATCACCAAATCTTTGACAAGCTTGAGGCAAGCTTGGCCTATTTATTTTTTTTTACATAGACTTCACGCCAATCTTGATTTGAAGATGGTACAAGCATGTCTTAACGAAAAATATATACACAAACCAAACATGACTCCAATTTGACTTTTACTTTGTGCAGAGTTGTCCAATGTTGGTCGATATTTGGTTCTTATTCGGTCATGTTCAGGCTTTGAGTTAAACTATATTTATTATGTAAGTTTGGTTCAAACTTTGTACCAAGCAAGCGTCAATGTTTGGCTGTTCTTTGGTGATGTTTGGCCGCCATAATAAGCATCATTTACTGATATCTACAAGTATGGCCCAAGCTTATACCAATTACTAACCAAAGATTGGCTTAATATTGATCCAAAGTTGAAGCTTATTAATGTTAGCCACTGTTTGGCCAAGTTTGGCCTGTTCATAAAAATTGGCGGATCACCGTTTTTTCTACATTTATAAAAATATTAATAAAATGTACTTCAAATAAATGTCGTATATATCAAACTGTATTAATATATTAAAAAATAATTTATCTATTCTTCTAAGAAAACTTGTATTATAAAAAACATTAGATTATAAAGTATTATAAAGTCAGAGTACTAGATGCACTAGATTATGATTCAATCATTTCTTATTACAAATACTTTGTAAGTGCATAATACATGCATTGTAAACAATTAGAAACAAATTAAAATTAATATATTATATTTTATAACTAATTGCATTTATAATGAATATATTATATAATTATATAATATATAACAGACATTATTAATTATAGTATATCAATTACTATATTATATTAAAAATGTACATTAGGAAGTAAACCATCCCACGATTGCTATATTTTTCTTTAAGTGTAAATATATTATTTTTAAAATTAAATATATTATGCGCATTGTAATACATTAGGAATATATACAGCTTTTTTTTGTGTTATATATATACATACCTAAATTAAAATGTCTATTTTGCAATAGACTCTTCCATCAGCGTTACAAAATTTTATTTACCTCGGAGAGATATTTACTAGACACTGTACAGAAATCCAATTTAGTCTGCGGTTGACTAATCCTATCCTACTACATACCATCAGTTGATAGTTCACGGCACGATTTGGACCTTGTTTTTCTACATGTCTGCCGAGAACATTGGGTTTATTTAGTAAAAGAAGTCAGACATTTAAAAGTTATAATGAGAGAAACAACCTAATTTCATTTAACCTTAATCCTCCAAAAAAACTTATTTTAAGTTGTTATGTTAATACAATTTATATTTTTAAAAATAATTATTGTTGAAATATTAGTATGTGTATTTATTGAAACTTATAACTGAAATAAAAAATTACATGTGAGAGAATATATTATTTATTTTTATATAAAAATGTAAATTATAATTACTTGAAACCTTACTACAGATATTTGTCATTTTTGATACTGAAACAGAAAAGTGAAGTTGAACGTGTGAATTTTAACGCAAATTCTCCCCCACCTTTCGCGATAAATAAGTTACATTAATGATAAACTAGTTTATTCAAGACTTTCCAAACATGTACTATAACGAATTTCTCAATATTTTCATATCTCCATCGGTACATTTTTATTCCAGAATAAATGTTGATTTTATATTACTTATATTAATTTTTATTTTTTGAACTACATTTTTTATATAATTTATATTATATATATATATGTAATTATGCAATATATTATGTAACCAAAAATTTAAAATGCTTTTAAAATAATTTTTAATCACAATAATAACCTTGAAGATGTTGCAAAATTTCTCTCTGGTATAAGTTTGCGTAGCAAACGTGTCAGTAACTTACGAAATTACTTGAATATTTCTTAGCATACATTTTCACGTGAAGTAAATAACTTAGTTAGCATGCGGGAAATAGTTGGCGAAACATTCCCGAATACTTAAGTAACTATCTCGTCTGTTTATCGTCATTTTAGATAAGCTAAATTGTTAAACCTGAAACAAGTTTATTTGATACTTGCTATTAAATAGAATTTTAGGTAATTTATTTGCTTTATTTTGCATTTATCACGTCCAATTTTAGCTTCATTTCCCTGAATTAACAATAGAAGAAAAAATAGCTCCAAAGAAATGTTATACTTCGATTTTGGTTTGGAGGGATTGTCGCAAAGAAAGCAGAAAAGAACTGAAGAAGCGTGTCTTTTCGAGACGAACGACTTTGCGAATCTTCTCCAGAGACTCTTTTCCATTCGTCTGCTGGCAGTCGTGACGGCGCCACCCTTTCTTATCCCAACCTGCAATTCGTTCTTTTCTATTCGTCGACCGTCTCCAAGTTTCGACACGATGTCCTTTGAATTCGAACCGCGACAAAGACACGACTTCAGACAAGACTTCACAAGTTTCAGTTCTCAATTACGAATTCAATATATATCTGTGAATACTACTAAAAATATTTTTAACTTTTATTAAACAAAATCAGTCAGATGATAAAAACAATACAAATGTCACAACTATCTGCAGACTGGATTTCGTACACTTTAACTGTACTGAGATTTTGTAAATTATAAGGACAGTTTATTCTATATACTTTTGTTATATAAAAGACATTAATAATTTAGTAATTATTCTATAATTAAATAATATGTTGTATATTTAATTAAATAAATATTAGCAGTAATGTGAATTTGAAAAATAATGACTAAAAGACATTCGAATATTTTTTTTACAGAACCTTTGTAATCACCCAATCAAAACCTTTGATTATTGAAGACTGACTTTTATACATTAAAATATTAATTAAATGCTAATTTAAAAGTTATAAATATATAATTTAATAATATATTTATAATATTTATTCAATACATTAATAAACATTTCAATATTTTAAAAATAGTGATAAATTATTATAACTAATAAAAGAAGTTACTAGATTTATATTTAATATGTTTTATTTGTACTTTATAGCTAATTTAAGTTCCTTAAGTTAAATTATTTAACTTAAATTAAATTAAATTAAATTATTTAATTAATAACATGTCCAAAATGCATTTTTTTATTTTCATTTATAACCTTATACTTATAAATTTGGTTAACGGAAGGTTCGAGAACAGTAGGCCATTTTGTATTCATATAATGTACATATTTTGAAGACTGATAGTTTATATATATATTTATACCATATTTGCTATTTGCTCTGCCAAAACCATTTTAACACACCCGTAACTAGGGGCCCAAATAGAACGCGTCTTCATTTGCACCGAAGTGCATATATATATATATATATATAAATACGTCATCTGTCACGTTTAAGAACAATCCCTATTTAGGCGTCTAGTTACGCGTTTTCAAAATTATTTTGGCGGGGTAAATACACGTAGAAAAAAGATATATCATAAATTGCTATACTTCTAGCATTCTGAGGATATCTCAATGAATGTTACGGAAATTACTATACCTTTTTTATAGCAAACTTTCTTATATGATATGGTAAATTTTCTTACAAGATATAGTAAATTTTCTTATATGATATTGTACTATGCAAAAATTTTATAACAATTTTTACAATATCTTATAGTAAAAAGTACAGTATGGTATTACAAAAATTTCTTTAGTGTAGTATAGTAATTTTGCATTGTTTTTGTTTCGATATCCTTGGAGCGCCAGACTTATAGTAATGTTTAATATTATATGTGTATAGCGGAGCACATCGGGTGGCCTTCGGCCACCCTCACAAAGGGATAAACATTAAATTGTTTATATGCAATTAATTAAACAAAAATATTTTTGTTTGGTAGTATTTAATAGAATCACAGGACTACTATAGCGTAATTATACAGTTATGTTTTACAATTATAAATTACTCAAATAATCAAAATATTTTTTCAATCGTTTCTTCGAAATTAAAATTCTTTCTGCTGTCAGAGTTTCGTCAAAATCACACAGATGGCGCTCTCACTACTTTCTTTCTTCTGATGTTATTAACCCTTACAGAAAAAACTCTCAACTAGAGCATTATTTCAAACTTTATTATTATCATTATTAACTATTCATTATTAACTATTTGTTAATTTGGTCATCTGATGTGGTCATTAGATATTTAAATATATTTTTGTTAGTATTGAAACATTCGATATTACCGACAGACAACAGTTTTTATTGAGTCGAGAGCAGCCCAGTGACACTGATGATCAGAAGCATATAAAAATTTGAACTTCTAACAAGCCCATTCCGTTTTTGTTAATAAGGAGTTGATCATTATAAAAACTAACCTAATATAAAATTACAATAATACCCGCACAGAACAGTTACGTTCAGGGAACGTCACTGTAACGTTACACAGGTACGTTACATGTTACGTTCGTGGAACGTCACAAAAGGTTGCAGGAACGTTAAAATTCAACTATGATTGAAAAATTATGTTACGTTACAGGAATATTACGTAACGTTCCCAATATTAAATATATCCCAAAAAAGATATAATATTTATTTTTCTTTATTTAAGTCCTATCTGAACTTGTTTTTGTAGTTCGGAGTTCAGAATAGTTCGGAATAGAACGCCAAAAATTAATTATGAAAAATATTGTTCTATTAATATAAAGAATGGTCATCATTTACATATAGTAAATTCCAACGTTTACTAATGTTTATAGTAGACGTTAAAATAAAACGAATATCCGACGTTAAAAAATATAGTATTTTCAACATTGTTGCTGTACTTTGACAACTACATTTAATTTAAGACGTTTCAATAACTATGCGACAACGTATAATATTGACGTTGTTTTAGAACGCCGTATTAACCATGAAAAGTAAGATTATTTGAACGTAATTTCTAGGTTTATTCCGAACAGTCATTAAGTAACCTCATCCCAATGTAAAAACGACTGGCAAAGTCGAAAATTTCTACATGGGTAAGGACTGCCCCCCAAAGACTACAGTCGGTTTTAGTTTCACATGGCGTATCTGGAAAATGGGAAATAAGAAGTCTTCGTGTCCTCAACTGTGTCATACATATGAATTCATATATTATAATATTGCATAGATTTTTAGAATAATACATTTTAGTGATATATTTTTAGTACAAATTTTCTCAACTTATTGTGGTTTAAGGCCAATTTTTAATATTATTCTTATAATACAATATTGTATATAACTTAATATATAATTTTAATATATTATTATTATTATTATTATTATTATTATATACAAATTAGCGCCTCAGGATGAAATCCTCTTGGCCGATGAGAATATAATTTAACTTAACTTCGAACAAATTTGTTGAGTATTTGAGTTAGAATTTAATTTGTTGAAAAATAAATTTTCTTAATTTTGCAGACTCACATAAATTATACTATTATATAGTTTCATAAATTGTTTTAACCATTTAATTTGCTTCGACTTAACGTTATTCTAAACATATTGCAATCCTAACGATGTCATCTTATAAAACCAGACATGATGCACTAGATTCGCGGGTTGTAACGACTGATAACGCAGAGTGTGACTAAAGTGGATTACATATTGCTGTTCCGGCTAGCAACCGGAACTTACACTTGCACACTTACTCCGCCGACCTCTGAACAAATCGAATCAGTGGTAACACGAACAAAGTTAACGTCATTCTGTAGTACACTTTCACATCTAACCAATATAACCAAACCATGAACGGTCCATTGCTCTAATAAATTTTCCAATGCTACGCACAATCTCAGAACGTTGAAAAAAAAACATAACGTTCATTACTTTTTTTGTATTTTTTGTTTGTATTTTGTATTTTTGTAGTGAAGAGAATTAAATTAATATAATTTTAATTGTATTTTTAATATAAAATATATGTATATAAATAATTCTAAACACTAGTTGAGAAATATGATAATTTATTTTATTATTATATTTATACTATCATGAACAAAATATTGACGAAGTTACCATATCCTTAGTAAAATTGAATTATTTAAGTAAATGAGATAAAAAACGACTATATTTAATAATAAAATGTGTTATTTATTTTTTTTAAATGAATTATTACGTATATTGCAAATTTTATATTTTATAATAATTTTGATTTTTTTGTGAGAGTATCCTAGTCTCTTACTAACCCGTACGTAAATATATTTTATATATTTTTTCGTATATTTAATAGATATACTGAAAGATAGTTTTGTTAAATATATATTCTAATATATTTTCGCTTACACTGAGAGAAATACTGTATGAAATATTACAAAGTTTATGATAAATCTTATGAAGGTATAGTGTTATACTTTGAATGTTTGCAAAAGAAGTTATATTATGTTATACATTTTTTAATTAATGCCATTTACGTTTGAAAATGTACAAAGTTATTTGTAATAATATGCAATCAAGTTGTAATCGATCAGTACATATAAATATTAATATGCGCGTTGCAATTTTGTATTTCGAGAAATTGGCGTATGACATTGTGAATTATGATACAAAATTCATAGTTGGCGTAGCCTTTATGTTAGTGTCTCACAGGTAGAATATTTTTGAGGGTGCAGTATATATACAAGTTTTTAATTTACTATATTATATGTTTGTTTTTGTAATTATGCATCCGTGTCAATTTGTCTAATTTGTAATATGAATTATTCGCGTAATGATTATATGTTGAGTGTGTGATTACCCTACAGAAATGAAACGTTGCTGCAACGTGTTAATGTCCCTCAATATTAACATTGCAGGAAAGTTGCAGCAACGTTGCAGGTAAGTTGCATGAAAGTTGCAGTAACGTTGCTACAAGATTTATGTGCAATTATTCTACGAATATTATATTATATATATTTATCTACGATAAATATCTAAAAAAAGACGGGCTTCGAATCTTCGTTAATTCGAATTTTCATAATAAGATTTCCGATTATAATGAATTTAAATTTGTATATGTAGAGTGTATACGTAAAATTACACATCTTCTTATTTAACAATCTTACAACGTTGTTGCAACTTTCCTGCAACGTTACTGCAAGATTACTGGCAACGTTGCAGCAACTTTCCTGCAACGTTAATATAGGGGGACATTTACATGTTGCTGCAACATTGCCAGATTATTGCTGCAACGTTGCATTTCTCTAAGGGTATGTATTAGAAAGAGAGGAGAGAAAAAAGTAGAATTTATAAATGGGATACTCAAAATTAACAAAGAAATAATAAAATTATTTATATAATATTTAGAAAATATTTTTTATATTTATAAATTTCGCGTTGTAAAATTTAGAATAATAGTTTATTTGTTACTTAAACTAGAAATCAATATTAAATATTTCTGAATATTTAATATTTACAACATGCCATCGCGATCACTGATTTCATAGTATACGTTGTAATTTTTAATACATAATTTCTATCAGTGTTTATTTTCAAATATATTTAATTTATATTCTTGACATATATTCAATGATATATTCGTTTACATGTAAAAAGTATATAATAAATTAAATTATTTTAATGTAGCAGTTGAGGGCAGAAAGCAATATGGCTAAATTTTTAAGGGAATGCTCCCCCACATTCCCTTGTGAGGGTGGCCAATGGCCGCCCAACGTGCTATGCCATATTTGCTCCGCCAAAACAATTTTGGCACACCCATAACTAGGGGTCCGAATAGGGTGCGTCTTCATTTGAACCTAAGGGCATATATATATAAAATGTATGTAAGGAAAGTATATATGTAAATATTTTACAATTATATATATATGCTATATACCTTCAAATAACTTTATTTAACGCCAGGTTTGGAGACAGTCGGCCATTTTGTTTACCATTTAAACAATGTTATTGTTTTTAAAAACGCGTCGTTTGGGGACTGTCCCCAAACGAATGTATATGTTTAACGCT
>JABFQC010007522.1:0-10002 GCA_022817085.1 Psilanteris sp. ZL-2020
TCAGAATTTTGTACAATTGTATAAACTAAAATATTGTCAACCTCACAAATGTTGCAACCCCAAGAAACCGAACGTTTGCTGAAGGTAGATGTAGATTTAAGTAATTATTCTTGGGGAATGTTTATTGTAAAAAAATGTGATATACTATTTTCATTTATTGTTCATTAATTATTAAGTAAATAAATGATTATATTTTATTACAATAATCAAATTCTAATCAAATTATTAACTTTTACTATTAATTTCTGTATAAACAGAATTAGATAAAAATTTTTTTCTTTTTTTTTGATGCTAACAAATAATATTGTATATACATGTTCAATTAAATGTTTCGTTATTTTTTAATTTAGGCATTGTCTTTTAGCGTACCCTGTGTAAGCGCAGTTTATACCGAGTCATTAAAGTTATTCACATTCGTACGACTGAGAGACGAAGTATATGAATTTAGCCGTTTCACGGAAAATGTTTATTGGAAAGGGAAATATAGTCCAAAAGAGATAGATATACTCACAAAATGCAACCAACAAACCTTCCCGTTGTGTATAGTTTTTTCCATTTTACTTCAAGCAGTTTCTTATTCATATATGCTCCTTCCCATTTATGGTATGTGCAAAATTGACATTGAAAATAAATTCACGTATAAATATTTATTAGGAATAAATATATAATAAGACGAATAAAATAACATTTATATGTAATGCCGTATTTGGAAAATAACAATATTTTTGTTGTTAAAGGACAGAATGCTATTCAGATAAGAGTGTCCTTCAATAAAAAATATTGTTACTTTCCGAATGTTCCATAAAAGAAAATAAACATGTTTATTTCAATATATAAAAATATATATTTACTTCAACGAATTAAACATAAATAAAATGAGGATTCACTTAATTTTCAAAAATTAAAATGTACTTTGTGAATAGAATCAAAAGGATTATATGGATCAGATAGAGCTCTACCATTTGAATGTTGGTTCGACTTTTGCAGACAATCACCAATGTACGAATTTATTTATTTCTTACAGGTAATCTAGTTTAAGTATTGTAAGTTTTCAATTTATATGCACCTTTATGATAAATAATCAATTATTTCAATTACCAAAATCAATTAAGATTTTTTCACTCCTATACCGAGAAATAAAATATTAATAAAATAATACTATATCCATAACAAAAATAGGTTACTATTGTCCACACGGAGAAAAAAAGTATTAAAAATTACTCATAAAATATCAAATGTGTGACAGTAGTGTTCTATTTTGAAATAATACATATAAAATTATAAAAATTACGCGTATTTTTATGAAATTTTTTGATATTTTTATATATTATTTCAATATTGAACATCACTGTTACATATTTGCTATTTTGATGAGTAATTTTTAATACTTTTTTTCTTCGTGTAGTAAATTTAGTCTGAAAAACTTTTAGTCTTATATTTTAGTCTTAATATTAGATTATAGACTGAAAATATATAATCCAAACTTTTATTATTTTTAACGCAGTGATGAAAAGACATGAATGCTGAAATACACAGAGAAAAATTACTGTACCAAAACAATAAATTTTGACCGATGTTTGTCAACAAAGAAAAATTACAGCTATAACAGTAAAATATGTATAACGAACATTAAGCATACATTTACATAAGACACAAGACATAAAACATCAAACAGAATTCGTTTTTGTTACAAACATCGTGTACAATTATCATTACTGTTAAAACAGTAATTTTTCAAGAGTGATCGACATGTCTTTGTATTACTATTAAAAACGTAAAATTTGCTGTTACATTACTGTGTAGGTGTATATAATTTAAAAAAATTATATATATTAAATTTTATTACATATTAAAATAATTTTTGTTACATTGTATTTTAAACGAACCGTGTTTTTACAACTTATAATGACAATTTATATATATTATTTTCTCCATATATCATTGGTTTTGGTTTGTATAAATGAAACATAAATAGAGTACTAGTAATTTATGTCGTAATAAAATAGTCATGATTTCAGTGCAGTGGATGTGTTAGCGTCACCACATGCTTTACATCATTTGGACTTTTTATTTTTACCACTAACATGTACGCTTCAGCTCAGTTCGAAATTTTGCAATTAAATTTGGAAAAGGCATGCAACGTTATTACAACTAACAATATCAATTCCGAAAAATGCGAGGAGGACCTAAATTACGAAATTTATGATACAATAAAACGTTATATAAAGAAACATAAGGAACTTATAAATTATATTAAAAGAATTGACGATTTAAACAACCTTATAACGTTTTTTGTGGTAATCGCCTGTGTTATGCAGCTATGCTTTTTGTGGTTTCAAATTATATTGGTAACTTTCAAAAATTATATGATATTATATATTTTATATTTTCGTCTTTTTACGTAAATTACGTATACGAATGATTTTTCATTAATTAATGCGATATTAAGTATTAGAAATGTATTTTGACTACGCGGGTATACAAATTAATTTTAATAATTATTATAAACCAATGAACTCTCACATATTAATATAATAAATTAAAAATTAAAAAGTATAAATCTTTAACTAAATGTATAGATATTATAAACAATACGACTCCTATCTTTAACTGAAGTGGATAGGAATTTAACTTTTTTTAAAACTATATTCAACTTAGTCTTGTGGAATAATTTTAAAAATAATCAAATATTATTAATTTTTCAGGGAGAAAATATGTCCATTCCAAGAAAATTATTAGCTGTGATACATTTTAACGTATGTTTTATTCAATTACTTTTCTATTCGTGGTCATCTCATCAAATAATTGTGTCAAGCTTGGGCGTCCACGAAGCTATTTATAAATCAAAATGGTATTTAACAACTATGGAATATAAAGGAAAGGAACTTAGACAGTGCATTAATATAATAGTTGCTAGAGCATCTATACCATGCATAGTGAATGTAGGAAAATTTTGTCCCATGTCTCTCAGTATTTTTGTGCAGGTCTGTTAAAAAACAGATAATTTCCAAATTTCTATTATTACTCTTAAAAATGTTCATTAGAGGCAAACTATATATTCACTTGAAGGAAGACAAAATAATCGTAAAGAAATATTGCAACAAGTCAAATTTATTTAAGAGTGTATATATTTAATATTTATTCAATAATCAATTTTATTCAGTTCAATTATTCAATAAATCAAGTTAGCTATTATTATTCTTAGTTTGAAAGTTGACACTTTTATAAGTAATAACATTCATTACAAATTAATGAATTGAATTAAATCAAAACTAAAGTAATTAGATATTATTAACAAAATTCTTTATTTCAGGTGATGAAAACATCAGTCTCATATTTTACTTTTTTAAGAACCGTGGATCAATAATTATCTAACAAATAAAATTAATGAGTAAATTAGAAGAAATAATTATAAATTTATTTATAATGCTCCCTTCTCTAATATTTATTCTATTATTCTTTACAGAAAAAATAGTATTTATTTTGTATATTTACGAAATATCAGTTAGGTATAAACCAAAAATTGAATATATGTATAATGATATTGGACAAATCATACTTAAGATTACAAAATACGGCATTTTATTGAGTGCATTGACCACTTTATAAATTTTACAAAGTAATCTTAAACAGTGTCATGGTGTTTCATTTTTGAACTAATAAAACAAAAATATATCTTTCTAAAGGGCCAAAAATGGTCTTTTTATAATGGACTCGAAATATCTCTGTTAGAATACTAATTGAAATCTTAAGAATACAAGTATTTTACAATTAACATAATAATTTCAGTTGATTTAAAGTTATATTAAACCTACATGATAAAAACGCGAATTTTACTCAATTTTAAAGAAAATTTCGAATTTATCAATTTGCTTACAAAGTTTACGATTATATTAGAATTAAGTCTTCAAGTCTGGTAAATTATTAAATAATATATATATATATTATCTATCCGTGACTCAGAATATTAGGCAAAATTAGAAAATATTAATTGCATTATACACTGAGAAAAATCCACGTAAAATTACACCGATATTCGGTGGCAACAAATAACCAACGTTTAGTAATGTAAAATTACACTGAAAAAGTAACTTTACGTTTCGTATGAACGTGCGATATAACCTAACACTGAGAAAAATTTACTGTTGGATTAACAGACTAGACTGTTCCGCCAACAGTCTTGGACTGTACAAATGTACAGTTCTGGAATGTACAGTCGACACTGTTATAATTCTGACATTTTAAGGTTATGAATTAATTTTCATGTGTTATTTTATTTTACTTATTAATATTATTCTTAAAAAATGAAGAATTAATCATTTGGCATGTTGTAGCAATAATCCAGACATATTTTGTTTTATTTTTAAAGATCTATTACTTTTTTCAGACATCTATTTTTTTACGATCCAAACTGCACAGTGCGAACTGTTAAAGCATCAGTCCATTTTTCCCAGTGTCCCAAATTAGTTTTATAAATAGTAATTTTCTTATACGTTGAACATTTCTATAATTGAACATTAAATTTTTTATAAAAAATACCCTTTTATTATATTAATATTAGTTAACGACGATTGTTTACAAGCGTAATAAACTCAGTCGAAATGACCAGCAGCGTGTCAACTAACGTAATTATTTTTAACGTATCTACTATACCGGGTTAAATAATGAATACCGATTTTTATGATTAAATTCCATTCTATTTAATAAAAATAATAAGTTTAATAGATTTACATTTTTTTTCGAAATATTAATTTAAATCTATAAGAAAATCAAATTAAACATCCAACTAAAAAAATCATATCATAATAATCTTAAATTAACTAAATAATAAATACCATACAATAATAGTAATTATAAACAAAAATTGTTCAAATAATGGAAATCAATAGATAATAATGTTATTTTGTTAATAAATAAAATTAATTTGTTTAACGCATTTGAAAATCTTTTATTTGGCTCAATAATGAAAATATTATTATATTACTCAAAATATAATTTAAAAAACATTCCATGACACTAGACGGTATATTCAATCTTGACGCAAGCATCCGAAAAGTCGAATATATGTGATTTCTATGTAAAAAATACATAGAAATATAGTATTCGCGAAGATTCGACGTATTTTCGAAACTACCAGGGCGAAACATGTATCAAATCTAAAGTTACGAATCAAGGCTTTCAAAAACAAGCCGACGAGCTGAGGTTTTAATTTAAATTTAACATTTTTTGAGTTATAAACTATTGTTATTTAATATTTTAATTTCTGAATAATATTACATTATTTTATTTTCAATAATAACATATAAACTTGTATTCTAATGGCAAAAGAATTCTCCGTGTTTAAAGTTTAAAAATTAATTTATATTTTTATTTTTTGTAATAAAAATAATACTAATAGTAATAATTCAAAAAGAATTCTTTTATAAGAAAAATAAGATCAACACAAACAGTTAATATATATTTTTTGTTGTTACAAGTATATTAATTCCGAGAAAATGTATTTGCCGCAATATGCAGAAACAAAACTAATTTTTGTATTTAAAGACAATACGAATGACAAAATTTAATTCCATATTTATATAATGTATAACAAAACACCTATAAAATTAAATACATGATAATTTTAATGATATACCAAAAAACTTAATTAGCATTAAATTTGTTTCATTAATATAATAATTCAGTTTTTCATTTAATAATATTTAATTAAATTTTTAAATTTCACAACCTCAAAATTTTATTATTTCAACCAAAATTATCTTAAATATTTCTGTCAAACAATACAGTACTAATATCTGTATTTTAGACGCATATATTACATTGACAACATTTAACAAAATTATTTTGTTTTGAAATGTACAACATTTTTTATTATAACATAACAATAACATAATAACTAAATAATTATAAAAAAATATTTTAATTTTATAAGCAACGAGTATATTAATAAATTATATTTACATATTTCAATGGTATTACAATTAACTAATAATTAACAGGACCTTCGCTCAAATCGTGGTTAATAAAACTTAGTATCGTCAAAACGTAAAGTATCTGCAACTTTAACTATAAGATATTACAATATTTGTCCAGAAATATTGCAAAATGGTATCTCAGTTATATATATATATATATATATATTATATATATACATTATGTATATATATATATATATTATATCACATAATGATAACGATCCTATATATGTTTATTTTGTGCTGCAAGGATAAAATTTAAACTTTCACGTTTCCGTGAACTAATTAAAAGCAATATTTAAAAACTTGTGTATAAACAATATCGTTTATGATAAATATAACATTCTTACATTTATAAAAGTTTACACATTATCTAACGTATTATACTTTGAACTGGTTCTTTGTAATCTCTCATTTGTTAGCATTTCATACATCCTCGCGCGAAACATCCTAAACAATAACGAATTTTTTGTTAGAATTTTTGTAATAAATTTTAATGACAATATTCTAAAACATCTAGTCGAACTCCACGAGAATTATCTCTCAATCATCCACTTCAAATTCCACTAAAAAGTGTTTACAGTATCCATACTAAGATTTGGCGAGTATCTACTTAGATTCATCGAAACAAAAGCAATCTAGTTAAAAACCATTAATGAAAAAATCTATCACTTTTTCGTGAAAAAATGATAAATTTTGATTTGTGCTGATTTTTTTTTTGCTGACAATCGGTCATTACCCCCATCTTCGAACACATTGGTTACTTCATCAGAATTTAGTTAACTTTCCCGACATTCTGTCTCCTTAAGACAAGCATGTTTTGTGTCATATTATTTTTTATAGCTACGCCACTTTGATCTCTTGGTGGAAACGACCGAGACTTGTCGAGTATATTGATTGCGATATAAATTTCTCACTGTTATTTTAGCCCGTAATGTCATATTGCTTTCGCATCTTTACATATTTGCAGATCGATTGCGATGGTCTTGAGGCACGTCAGCCCGTTGGCTCCGTTTCTGAAATCAAAAATAAAAAGAACCAAATTTGAAATAGTGCGCAATGCTCGTAGTCTGGTCAGCCATTTATAAATAACTCACATGTCGAGAAGAAAGCTTTCAATCATTCCATCCGATTCTTCGTTATTATATTTATTTATATAAATAATTATACGTGTGCCAACACGAATAAACAAATAAATAAACAATTGCGATTATGTGTATACTTATCAAGATTACGAAAAGTTATGTTAATTTATGCCCGGATTGTCTTTATTTTTTAAATATTAATTATAATATTATCAACATATATCTATATATATATATATATATATATAATGCGGACAGTGATTAAACGGGAAATTGAATATGAGAACTTGTACAGTTAAAATACAATTCAGGGTAGTTTCAAAATTAATTTAATATTTTTAATTTAATAAATTTAATATTTAATATATTACTATATATATTATGAATTAATATTACAATTTAATTTAATTCATATATATGTTGTGTTAATATATATACACATAACAGCTGTTTATTTATTCGCTTATGTAGTTATTAATTTACTTCTTATTCGATCGTTTGTCATTATTATTCTATCATCCACCTCATCAAGACTCCCAAATTATTTACAAATGGCTATAAATCGGACATTTAAATCTCGTTAGTATCTTTATACGTGTTTTTAATTTCATATTTTCGTTCATTTCTTGTTAACTTGATACAACAAATTTATATGATGCACATATAATTCTGCAATTATCTTAAGTTCAGTCAATTTGGGAGCAATCATGAGGTTCACAGATACGTTTACAAAATCATAAAGTCGGCTAACGAGATTTAACTGCAGTCGATTTCGATTCTAAATTGAATAAATGTATGATATATATATATATAAATTTATTTCAAACAACTTATGTAATATCGTAAAAAATTGAAAATAATATCTGTCCGTTTGTACGTTCATTCGTTTACTTGTATATTCCATATCAAGAGATTTTATTTTCATTATAAGGTTCTTAATTTGTGAATAAATAATATATACCTTGATCATAAACAATATTTTGTTATAAAGCATGTTTTATTATTAATAATGAAAACATTTATTTTTATTTTCAAAATCCGTTTTTTAAAGAATTTCGTCACCATATATTAAATTTGTAATGTGAAATACTTGACAGTATTTTTTCATAAATTTTGATTTCTTCGACTAGCGCCATTTGACTGTAAATGTTTCATGTCATTAATTAGATTTGTACAAAGTATTAAATGTATATATAATTAACAAACCGTGTGAATACTTTTTCTTCTAGAATCAGGATAAGACTTTAATTCTTATATAAAGATTATTTAAAAAATAACAAAAAATTTTGATTGAGAAAACTATTGTACAATTTGTATTGTAATATACTTTAAAATCGGTTGAATTTTAATTTAATTATGTCATTGATCGAAGGTTATTGGTATATTTGTAACATTTTTACAATGTGACATTGTATATACTGTTTGTTTGCGATGTATATAGTACTCCTTAAAGTTATATTTTCTTATATTTTGATATACATTTCGTATCTGCAATAAAAAATGGAGATTATTTTCTTAGGTTAATGAATTTAAAAACGACCGAATCCTTTCTTAAACTTGAACTGTTCACTTTTTTAAAGCATTAAGTTCTTCGCACTTTGTGGTTGGTCAAAATCATTGTCACAAAAATATAAAATAAAAGAAACTAAGTATATATAAGTAAATAAAAAATGTTAAAAAAAACAACTTTTTACACGTTTCTGTCCTTAGTGCGGGATCCTCTTCAGAAAAATAGAGAATATTATTTAATATTTCAAAATTATTGCTCATCCTAGAATAAAAGTGGAAATACTATTTGGTGTTATTAATTATTATTAACTTTTGATAACTATTTTAAATATGTATCCAATTGACTGTACTACAACCCGATTTCAGCTACATGATAAATATTCCTGATGTTTCAAAAGTTAAGTAAATTTTCAAATTAAACTAAAATGTTTAATTTTATTAAGAACTGAGTATACCTATTCTGAAAACTTATAAATTCAGCAATTAGAATTTTACACAACCAATAAAATCGCTCAATTGGAATCAACAAGTTTTAAAATAGGAATATTGATAGTACAAATATAATATAAATGTGAAATAATTCTATGTCGCAGTTTTTTTAGCAGTCGTACATATTGGTATTGGCAGTTACTCGATCTTTATTTATGTAAAAGATCCTACCAGAAAAAAGTTTCCCAAATTTGCATTTGTATTTTACAAGATTACACAAGAATTTTTTTTTTCAAAGAACAATCTAACAAAATTGTTTAAATTAATATTGGATTTTTTATTCAAATTAAAAAAAATACATTCACATTTTTTTCATGTTATATATTAGTAGATTTTGATGCGTAAAGTAGTTTTAATTAAATAATTAATTTGATCCGTTATGTAAATCGAAATCTTTTGTAGTGAAAATAAGCTTTGCTATATACTAATCAATAAGAAAAAATATAATATTTTTTCAAATAATAAAATTTAGTTGCAAATATAATTCCATAAAAACTCATGATTATACAAAATAGTGTAACAAGATTGCTTTGACGTTTAAGATACAATTTCTGTTAATACAATGTTTCACATATCTAGGTCAAAACGGTTATTTAAAAACGTATCCTATTATAAACCGAATAAATACTTGCAAATAATACAAAAATAATCTTTCTTACTATTATTCTATAATATCACTAATTTGAAAGACTTACAACAATTTTATTACTAAAAATTCATTTGTGAATATATTAAATATCACGGTACGTAAGAATATAATTTCATTTATATATCATTGTACATTTGATTAATAATAAAAATCAACTTAGCAGTGATATTAAATATTAGCAAAGTAGAGTTTTTAAATAGTTGCATTAAGATTTCTGTAATAAAATACCCTAGTAGAATTGAAATCGGGCGTGCCGTATCAGTTGCATGGCCCCGAACGGGGCGAAATGTGGTAT
>JABFQC010007523.1:0-10002 GCA_022817085.1 Psilanteris sp. ZL-2020
ACATTATATAACCAAGTATCTTTTAAAAACTCAATATATTACAGTATCAGTACTGATATTGGTTTGTATTTTAATCTGATATTTTATAATTATACTAAATTAATATTAGTCAAACGTTTAGTGCCCACAGTAACTGAAATGGGTTAACTCAAACATCTAATCTGATAAAATATTTGACTATTAAATCAAACTTTTCAATAATTGGCTAATGCTATTTTACAACATAATTTAATCTTTCATGTAAACGTAACAGAAACATTTATATTACTATGTTCTATTTAATAATAAATCCAACACATATAAATGTGTATATATGCATATGTTCAATATTTATACAATACCAATTTTTTACATTGTAAAAAAAAGCCTACAACCCCTATTTTTGTCCAAAAATCACCTTTTAAAATTAAACAATATTAATATAATTAAATCAGTACGAAATTACTATTTTGTCGTTTTATATCTCTTATATAATATTATTTATAAACATAAACATCTTACTTTTTATTATATATATAAGTTTTAAATAAAACAAAAGTGACAAGTAACTTATAAAAGTTTTGATTCTTATTCTACTTTAACTTCAAGGTTTTACGTACTTAGTAGCTTTTGATAGCAACGTATAAAAGATCCGAGGAAGAGAAAAAGAAAAGCTGGCGCCGTGTATGCTAGACGCTCATCAATAAAACATGGTTACCCTACTAGATTGCAGAAGAAGGAAATAAAAAATAACAGTGTCAAGCAAAAAGAGGAAAAGCAAAAAAAAAACAATCTCAAAGCCGCAAGATAGTTTTGCTTACCTGATGATGAAAATAAACAGGAAGAAAATATAAGTTTGATAAATAGAACAAAATTGCTCAGATTAAAATATATAAAATTGCATCTCAAATTTTGAGGTCACTCGGCCTCGAATTGATCAATTAGTCAAGGAATAATATTAAAATTTATTATTATTCACCAATTTTTTTAAAATGCATTTTAATATATTAATAATACGATAATGAAAGGTTACTTCTAAAATAGTAGAAAAAAAGTATTTAATGTGATAGTGATTATGAAACCAAGATGAACCATATTTATTTTAGCTCATAATATATTTATTAATAAGTTTTCGATGAAAAGATGAACATGAAACTTGAATTTTTTAATCAAACACTTCAGAAAATTCGTGAGTATCAAATGTTATAATATTATATATTGTAAATGAAAATCTTCATAATCATACATATATATATATATATTCGAATGTTTCGATTAAACATTCCTATTTTTAGTTTAAATTTATATATATTTATTTATTTTTGTTTATTGTCTATAGATTCACTATATCAATATATATCTGATAATTAATAGTAATATCTGATATATATAAACAGAACCTATAACAAAACTCTGATATGATAATATTATTTGTAGTAAGATAAATATACAAATTATTTTTTAAGAATACACTAAAAGATGAATAATATTAAGATATTAATTAATAGGCCTTAAATGGATACATTTTTATGGTTTTGAATAAATATGTTTATATTTGTCTTGAAATATTTGCAAATTACAAGTGTAATTAACACGTTATAGTTATTTTTAAATAATATTTGTAGAATTTACTATTTGTAAAAATTATTAAAAATACAAAAAAAATATATTTAAATTTTTACATACTTTTTAAAATATAATATTTCACAAGCTTCCATACGATTAAATATAAATTCCTTTATAGCATATAATTAAATCATTAAAATAAATGAATACCGTATGGAAAAAGGTGATGATTTATATGCGAGTAATTTGCACTCGAAGTGATCGATGTAAAAATGTGTAGAGAGCGTAAATTGCTTGCAACGGCCAGGAATTGAGCTCGTGCCATCAACTTCCGGCGAGTTCACATTCGAGAATTAAAGAGAAGGCAGGAAATGAGAATCGAGCCACTGACTAACTCTTCATTTGGAGAACAAATTCGATAAAGCGGAACCGAAATTTAGAATTCTACCCATACGAATATTTAGAACCCTTCAATGGCTGAAATTATATTTCCATTGTTTGTAAATAAATATCCTTGAATTTTCTAAATTATAAGTTATTTTCAATTTCCAACATTTTAAAATTTAAAATTTTAAAGTTATTACTTGGTTCTAACCAATCTTTCATTAATGAATTTATTTCTAATAAATGTAGCATATAATTACATTATATAAAATAAAATAATTAATATTTACATTTTAGTTTAATATTAATAATATAATTTATTATCAATGTATTAAAATACATTAATAAATAAAACGTAAAAATAATATAAGGAATTTAATAAAAGTAAAATTATTACAGAACTCAAATAAAAGTTTTCACAATCATTCATCTTGAAATATATTCTAATACTACTCTTACTATTCGTATATACATACTTCATATCAACTCCACGTGACTGAAAGCTTTATAACCCTTGAAAAGTTCTCAATATAATTACTACTTAATAATGTGTTTTGTTTCATCATACATAAGTTAAGAGTAACAATTGAACACTGTGTATAAGGGAATTGTCTTTTTATGTTAAAATTTTTATCAAATTGTTTATGATATTTAGAATCATTATTTAATAAGTAATATTTTTTATTATAGTATTTAAGTACATACTAAGCTATAATGTCGCGTGCATTAACTCCTACAGAAATTCCATGTTGCTATAACATTCGTGAAACGTCTCCTATATTAACGTTATACAAATGTGGAAATATAAAAAAATATTAATATATTTATATTATATATTAATAATATTTATAAATTATTCATAAATTATAAACTTACTTTGAAAAACCGCAGTAACAGTGATTCGAACTCAGTCATACAGTAAAATGAAAATACATCTCAGATGTTTAACTACTAGGTTAACACTGTCTATAGTAATACATAATATTTGTGCATTTTTAAATCAATTTTGATTGTGTAATCATTGTAGACAAATGCTGCAGCAACGTTCGTACAATGTTGGTGCAACGTTGATACAACATTAATATAGGAGGACATTGAAATGTTGCATTTCTGTAAGGGAAGCATTTATATATATTATAAATACATTAATTTGTACAATTGTGTTTTAATAAATTAAAATATTATTAAAAAATCCTACATGGTTATAATTAAGTCTCTTAAATCAAATTAATACTTATATTAACTCTCAATAAAAATTAATTAATTTTTTGTAGTCAAACGTACCGAAGGTTATATATAAATTAATTTTAAGTTTGAGTAAAAAATAATAAAAATTTCACATGTATAAAGAAATGCCAAATTAAATTCTGATATAATAAAATTATATATAATAATATATGTAAATTAATAAATATTATATAAATATAAATAGTACATAGATAAATAAGTTCAAACACATGACTTTCAAATTTCGCTTATTATCAATATGCTAATAATTTGCTTATGTATGTCAGAACTATTCGTTAAACACGGTGCATTTTAAATATTAATTATATTAGTGTTAAATTGTTCCCATATACAGAATTAAATAATTATCTTCCACTAAATATTTAATTTTTATTTCTATAAAACATTAATAAATTATTTTTGTCTTTAAGAAAAAATATTGCACTTATAATAATATTTTCATTATTTAGCAAATATCACACAGATACACACAGTATTATATAAGTATAGTTAACATTATTTTTATTAAATAATGTCTTAAATTAATAACCAAACTTATGAAAGCTAAAAATTAAATTTTATGAAAAGTATGTTGACAAACTTTCTATTTGTAATATATAAAAATATATATATTTTCTGCAATAACTGTTTACAAAACTAGAGCCATCTAACAATTTTTGAATAAATAAGCAAAATAAATATTTAAGATAAAAATTAACATTTAATATACGTTTACTCACTTACTTATAATATAAATTTGTTATTAATAATTCAAAATGAAGGCTTTAATTCATTTATTTAACCAACATAATTTTATAATTATTTAATTATCATATTAAATATTATCATATATTATATCTCTTATACTATTAAAGTACACAATATCATTAAAATATTATGAATATATTAAAATATGATCAAATTAACTAATTTGTGTTTATAATATAACAAAGAAAATAAAAAATAATATATTAATAAATATGCATTTTTTGTACTTTCTTCTGGAAGAGCAATAATTGGGTATACATAATTAAACATAATACAATGTCAATTATTTTTAATTAAATTAGTTAGAAATACAAATAAATGCATTAACTATTTGAAATAATAACATTTTTTTTATTTTGTATTTGTATTATTTGTACATATAAATTTAAATTATTATATTTAAATTATTATTAAAAGTATACAGTAATTGTTCTCAATAAATAGTTATATTAAAAATCTGTCACCGCGATAAGTTCTTTAACTAATTTACATATAATAAATTGTTATGATTGTAAAGTAAATGCTTTAAATTTAAAATCAATTGCCTTATTTTATAATATATTAAATCCTTCAATATTAATAAAATCTATATAAAACAAGTTTGAATTTATAAATGCATTAAAAAATTACTTTATTATATATAAAGTATAATATATATTGTACTTTTTACACAACAGTTCTCCTAAAAATGCATAATTATTGAAAATACAATCATCTGCTAACAAATTGATGTAACAATCGTTCAAAGAACGTATAGTTTTCATTTGCGAAACTATTATTTCAAAAATAAATAGTGATTATATTATATAAGTATTACCGATGTATTAAATTTAATTATAATTTATAGACTAGACAAATAATGTTGTTTTTCATCATTAATTTTATGCTTATTATTTTATTAATAACATTCATATAAGATATTGTATAACAACATTATTTATTTTAATATTAATTGTTCCTTTTAATTTACCAATATAGCATTTCTCCAAAATATGTAACATCTTTATGAATTGCTAACAACGATCAGAAATTGAACAATTTTCGGCTTTTGCAACTGCAGCTGGTACATCTTCTGTGGTTTTTGAAATAGTGCAATATCCAAGAAGTTCTGGACATGAAATATTGTTTGTTTCTATATCATGGATTTTTTTCAATAAATCATAATTTATGCGCTGACTTATACGAGAATCTTTCCTGCAAAAATACAATAAAATGATTTAAATAATAAGTTTAATTATAATTGTACAAATTAAAAAATAATAAATAGATATGATTTATAACTGTAACTTATTTAAAATGAGTATACTAATCAGACATTTGAAAATTAAGTACTTCATTTTTTGTTACTATATTGATTTTTTATACCAAAAAATGAATAGTCACCAGAAAATGAACAGTAAATTAAATAAAATGTTTCTTTGTTATCATTATTAATATTTAATAATAACAATTAATATTAAATATAAAATAAATCATATACTTGTATTCAGGGTGTGAAAGAACTTCTTTTCGTAACCAAGAAGCAGTAGTTAAAAGTTCTCCGGATGCACGCCGTTGAATAAGCTTCAAATATCTTTGAACTGTACAATGTGTATCAGCATCTGCATCCATACTAACAAGATAAGAATTCACTAACGGTATCAAACCAGGAAAAACTCCTTCCTATAAAAAATTTAATTAATAATTAATTAATTAAGTATTTTATATTAATTAGATAAATATAATAAAATTATAATTATTGAAACATTTTAAGTATGATTTAAACTTTTAAGTTTGAAGTTTTTTTCACAGAATTTATTAATGTCATTTTCTTATATTATTACTATATAACATATTATTATTAATCACTTATATATTTTATTTTAATAATTTGAATAAATATCATAATAGAAAATCTGCAAACATTAAATAGTAATTCAACATTAAATTCAAATAAGTATAATAAGTACTTATGTAATAAGACCTTTGAAGACAAATGGCCATATTCTTTCCCATTTACGTGATATTAAATAGTTTACGGATGGTATTTTTCAAGAATCTCTTCAGAATAATCATGATAATTAGAGGGGCTTTTGTGGACAGACTTACAAAATATGATGCTAGGGTCCCCTAATCTTGTACGTTAGTTTTGTTAGATTTTTCAAAGGGGGGGCGTTAACCCCCCCCCCCCTCTTCGCATTAGCGTTCAGAAGGAGCTCGAAAAACAATTTTAAAAATACTGAACTAGGCGCCCAAATGGAGTTTGTCCTCAAAGGTGGCAAAGGTTATATATGTATATATAAGATTTTTATTTACTGTAATAATTAAACTCTACGAGTTCTCAATAACTATATACTAAATATAAAACATTTGAAATATTCTAAAATTGTAATATTAACCTTTCCATTGATTATTTCGTTAATAGTAAATTCTGTAAACTCTTCAACATCATTTTGTTTATCCGAATCTGAAGTTATATCACGTCTAAACCAAAACTTCTCTTTTCGAAGTGCATCTTTTTTTTGACCCCTTGCCATGTTTTCGTCGACCTTACTTATCGGTATCAACAAATTAAGTTTATAACTTAATATGACCCTGGTCAATAGCACCACGAAACATACGATAGCCGCATTCTCAAAATCTGTAATTTGAACTTCACACGGCCGAAATTCAACACGCCATCCAATTGAGGAATTCACTGGAGGTGGTTTGAAACGCATTGTTTGCCAATTTGTTGATTGTATATTCTGCCAATAAAATTTTTGTATTCATTTATATAGTTTATATATTCAAATGTAGAAAAGAAATAGTACAAAAGAAAATATTGAATACCTCAAAGTGATCTGTATCCTTAAAATCGTCTTGATGCACTTTTTCTGAGAATAATGATACTGAATCACGAATGAATAAATGTGCTACATGTTGTGCAAGTAAACGATCAATGCCATTGTCTAAAAGTTCAGCATAGATGGCCTCATCATAGGTCAATGGTACATCGTTGTATTTATCGCTTTGCTCACTCAGATATGAATCAATTGAATCATATCTAGATTTGCTGATTCGAAATTTATTTTCTTTAAGAGGCTTTAAACCACGTTCTTCTTCAGTTCGACAATCAACGGAACATGAAATAACATTCCACCTGCAGTCTACATCTGTTATGTAACCGCGATAAAAAGGACTGGCTGCAGTTAAGGCCATCTGATAACAAATAATTATTTATTAATATTACTATAATTTCTTTTTGATTGTGATATTTTTAATATTAATAACGGAACTAACTTATTTATACATAAATAGAATTGTTTTGAGTTTCATTGTTTTATATAACATTATCATAACAAAATAATATAAAAAAGTCGTTATATTAGCGTTACATATCGTTATTTTAACTTATAAATTAAATCTAAATTTGCGTATTCTATATTATATTTATTTTTATTAAATTATATCATTATATACCATAATAGGACACAATGGTGCAAGTTGATCATATAGTGTACGTGCTTCTTGAATATTGCAAGCTTGAAATGTTAATTGTAAACAACAACAACCCATGCCAAAACCCATAGCATCCATATAGACATGATTTTCTTGCGCTGCTTTTGTGCTGGATCCATCATCACCAAGTGCAATTAAATCTTCTTTAAAAGGCAGAGAAACATTCTGATCTTGGAAAACTGAAATATAATTCATGGATTCATTATTTTCTGCTTAATTATGTAAGCATGTTAATATATTTTTAAACATTTTATTTTAAAACTAAAACTACCAGTACAGTCATTTTGACTGATAATTATAAAATAAAGTTTTATCAAAAATTAATTTTGTTTAACAATAACTTACTTGTATTCTTTTCATAATACCAACAAACTTATATAGATTATAGTTTTTTTATATAGGTATATATTAAAACATTCTAGAAATTCTCATATACAATAAAAATAACTGCTTCTGACTGTTTTAAGTAAACCCAATAATTCCATGCATTCTAATACATCAATTATTTGATTTATTTATAACTCTATTTTTAACTTCTATTAAATTGTTTATATAATATTCATTTAATTTTAACACGAAAATACTGTTTTTTAAGGTGGACAAATTTTAGTTGAAATAAAATTATATATTTTAATATGTTTACATACTTTAATAATATTTAACAGTATTGTAGAAAATGATAGATTATTGTTTTAAATAAATCTTCTTCTATAATTATAATGCTAATTATGTTATAATATAAGAACATGATTAAGAAATATTTATTATTTGCAAATAATTTACGTAATGAATTACGAATATTTAAAATAAACTTACTAGGAAGATTAATAGCAACTTTTTCTCCTCGTCGTTGTCGAATATTTCGAGTTAATGTCTTAAAACGTGGATGTCCTGGATAAATTGCTTCATCAGGAAAAAATAAACTTCTCGATGCTCCTGAATCTGGAGTTGGTTTTGCTGGTGGAAATGTGAAATCAGGTGATCCTAATCTAAATAAAGTAATAATTATTTTAATATATTAAATTGCAAATAAAATATTTTGTGATCATTTTATATAAAATATTTTAACTTACAATGATGTAGCCAGTTGAATTTTTGAAATATATACTTAATAACTGATTATATAATTCATTAAACATTAAAATGCAAATTATAGGTCTAAAAATTATTCAAAAAAATGTGAATATCTTTACTTGTACAACAAAGCAGAATTTATGAAACAAGAAAAGTGAATTAAATATCATCGTTTTTATATTTCACGAAGGACAACTATTTATATAATTCATCATTACACAATTGAAAGATAAAAACATAAAATTGTATTAAAACAAAAGTCATAATAGTAAATTTTTCATATATTAATTCTTTGTCCAAATATCATAAATTATTATAGATCTAATTAGTTAGGATTGGTTTGTAAAATTATGATGTAATAATGTATTAAAAAGTATGAGTTATCTGAATATGATAAGCCAGAAAACAAATTTAGAATAAGATTAAAATTAATTTATTCAATTATAATTATTAATAATTATTTTAATCATTAATAATTAAATTTAATACCCCATAAAAATTTAAAAGTATTAAATTGTATCATTTTAATTTATTTGTATTGAACTATTATTAACCAATCTGTTCATTATATTATAATCTATAAATAATTCAACTACAGAATATATTATTTTATTCCTTTATTTTTAAAAATACTGGAATAATTTTCCTCATTAAGTTATAAATACCTTGGAAAATTTGTCAAAGTCATTAATGCTTCGTCTGGACCAAGTAGTTGAACTACTTCTCGACGTCTATATTGCATATTTGCTTCAACAACATTAAAATGTGCTAAAAGGCCTCCATAGGGTTTTCCTGGAGTTCCTTCTACCATATAAGCACCATACTCAGGCCTCCACAATGATTTCACGTTACTATAATAAGACATTGATACAAAGCAATTAATTATTATTAATTTTGTATGCAAACTGAGTATATTCTAGTATCCCAGCTAGCAAAATTTGAAAAAAGGCAAGCATTATGTTAACATTTTACTTGCATTAATGCTAACATGTTAGTTATGTGAGAATCAATGTTCGAACATTTAATGCCAGTTTAATGATTGAGCATTAAATGTTATCTTTTTATTTTATTTTAAAAATGTTACATTTATTTTAAAAAAAGAGTAGAATTTTTATTCTAAGAAATTTTTACAATTTTATTTACTTTTAAAATAAATAATAATATCCTAGTTTTATTAGTATAAAGTAAAGTAATATAATAAATAATATATAAAAATTATTAAAACTTAAAAATAATAGTAAATTACTTCGGATCATTGTGTTCTTTCTCTTGCAAAATGTGTAATATTTCTTCTGCTCTAAGAAGTACTTTAGCCTCCTTCTTCTCATCATCAAATTTGACAAGAATGTATTCAACCTGTATAATATAAAATACACTTTAAGTAAATGTAACAAACTTTTAAATCAAAAATGTTATAAGTAGATTGTGTTAAAATAAGATTTTTAAAAATGATTTTTGGAGAAAATTAAAAAGGCTGTGGTTATTTTTACCTTAAAATGTGACACGCGAGGGACAGTGTTGCCG
>JABFQC010007524.1:0-10002 GCA_022817085.1 Psilanteris sp. ZL-2020
TTATGCTGAAGTTGACAATATTTAGTACGAAATACTCTCAACTTGAGTATAATATTAACTTGAGCGTACGAAATAATGCTCAAGTTGATAGTTATGCTAAGCAGTTGAGAGTTTTTTTGGTAAGGGTGGTTCCTTATAATTCTTAAAATATCACGGCGTCACCTATGTATTTCCACTATGGAAGCCATAGTTACTCTACTAGCACAAACATAATCCATAATATATTAATGTCATATCTATTATCCATTTTTTTGAAAAGTTGGACAATAGATAATTGTGTGATATTTTGTGGATATCTTATGATATTTGTGCTAGTAGAGTAAGTACACTTTGTAACGTCTAATTGTTACTTAAATAGAATTTGGAGCATCTCGTAGCCAAACCATACCTAAAAAGTTCACCCTATTTTCTTTTAAGGCCGCAGTATATGGAAAAATGTTACCAATACTATAACAACGTGGTGCACGTTGGATTACGCTAATTTTGAGGGTTGTATAAAAAACATCGTCCTTTAGGTACGATATAAAAATTGATGATAAATCAACTGATTTCTAAAATTCGTCCTTAATTTACATTAAACAAAATCGAAAATGTTACAATTAAAAATATATGATTGTAAAAATTGGTGGGTAGAGAGGAAAAATACCATTAAGTCAAAGGTTTATAAATTTCAAAATAAATAATTTTTTCTCATAATATTATTCAAATTTAGCATAGTTTCAGGGTTTTGAAAAATTACAATGTTTTGCTTCAACGTAGGGTGATAATTTTTTTAAAGTTTTTTAAACATTCAAACTACATTGAGAACAATCCTTGAATTAGACTGATAGTTGATGTCAACAATTAATGTAA
The DNA here is from genome assembly GCA_022817085.1 of Psilanteris sp. ZL-2020. Lineage (NCBI taxonomy): Eukaryota > Metazoa > Arthropoda > Insecta > Hymenoptera > Scelionidae > Psilanteris > Psilanteris sp. ZL-2020. Next base: position 853 of record JABFQC010007524.1, read on the forward strand.
CGTTTATTAGTAAAAAATTACACGCAAAGATTACGCGTAAAAGATAATTTTACGCATTTGTAAGAACGTGAAACATAATCCAATATTTATCATTTATGCTACAAACAGTTTACATTAATTATGTAATGTCCATTGTATATATGGTGTAAAACTTTATTCAATTTATTTAAATTTTTCTGAATGCAGACATTTATTTCATACAAATGTATTAAAAAATGAAATAAAATATTATATACATCTTAAAAGAAACCGTTATTGTAAATTAATAATTTCATATTCTACTGAAAAATAGTAGAACTGTTATGGTTAGATATACATCATACGTTTATAATATTAATATCATGTACAATAAGCTGTTTATTAAATTAAAATTTCATCATCAATTAGTATTAAATGAAATACTTATTATCAAAGTAAGCAATTTGAATATTTTAAACTTTTCGATCTTAAATCTTAATAAATAGAAAATAGTACATGAATAAATTTAAGAATTAATAGTTAATACATGTTATTTTGAATCACTTTATGTATTGGATGATTTGCTGATATTATTTGCTGATGGCCTCGGGAATATCGATTATTTGATTTCTGTGAAATACTCATCTCCGATGACTTTTATGAATTCTGCTAATTAATTCTATGTAGTGATCATGTGTTTTTAGTTTATACTAAACATTTTTATATATAAATAAAATGTTATACTTATACAAGTAAATACAGCAAAATAGAATTTTCTTTTGTAATTACATTAATGAAATATTCCTTTCAATACAATTTATAATATACGATATACCATTAACATACTTATTCTTGAATATATTTTGTAATAAAAACTATCATTTCAGACACTATTTGCGAAAATTTTTCAATATGCACACCTTATACAAATTGCTAAACCATCGATAAAGATTAGTTTTTTTTTAATTTACACATATATTTTAAAGTTAAAAATATTTCAATTTAATTAAATTTAATTAATATTTATCATATAAATATTATTTTGAGTTATCCTTTCTTAATATATAAAAAAGAAAAGTGATACATTAAAAAAAATTTTCGGGTTGAAGTATAATTTAAAATTAAATAACGTTTTATAAATTTAACATTATTGCTACAGTTCCTATTGTATGTAATTAAAGATTCAAATATAATATGATACTGTAGTACTATTCTTACAAAAAATAATTACTGACTGAATTACATAAAAAAATAATTATTATTTAATGAAAGAAAAACATTTCTTCTTAGAATTCGTCAATTAAACCGATTAGTTTATCTGAGCATTAATGGAACAGCAACAGCTTTTCTGAATATGGTTATATTATAAATACAGTGAAAAAATAAATGCTAAATTAATGTTTTACACAATGTATAAAATATTTTGACAATGATCCAATCAATCTGCTATTCAATGTAAAAATTATGTTCACTCAAAGGGAATGCTATTGAATATAGCTCGATAATATCATTTTTTAGATTAGAAATATGAAATTAACATTATCTCAAACCATTTTTGCATAAAATACCAGTTTAAATAGACATAGAATATTGCGAATAATATTGGTTTAAGTAAATTTTCATATACCTGCGTAGTTATAATTGTTAAAATTGTGAAAAATGATGGAGATAAATCTGATATATGGTTACATCTCAATACCATAACATTTTTATATTGAAATTCATGAATCTAATATCATATTTGTATAAATACAACTACTTAAATCAAACAAGAATAATTTTGAAGCAATATAAAGTAGTTTCAGATTCATATATTTATGTCACATTTCCTACATTTCATTTCCTATTGCAATATATTAATATAAGGGCAATTACTCAACGATTATATAATGAAATAAATTATTTATAAAATATAGTTAAACACATAATTAACCATTTTAGTCAACCATAAACTGTATTTAAAATCAATATTTTATATACAACACAACTACTAGGGCTTTCGATATAAACGTTTAGAGTCTTCCAAGATTCTGTTCTCGCAAACACTGTTATATATTCAAGACGAGAAAATTAATAAGGTTACAGTCTTCAATTCTACTGCGGATAAAAAACGAGCAAACGAAACATTTCTTAAACAAGATCAAAATTAGCATTCACGATATCGATCAAATCAGCATCTACAATAAGGAATTATTAAATATTGAACAAAAAATAAAATGGCAAACGATTTTAATCGACTTCATCCATATATTGTATATTGTCTTCCTGTTATGACTTTCTTTTTTTGACTTCCTGCTTTGACTTCAATGAAATTTATACACTATAAGTTGGAACCCGTTAATTTAACAGATTTACTTTTTATACAACAAAGATTATATAGAATTATATTATTGGTTACTTATTTTTTCATTCAGCTTGTAGAATTGTATGCAGTGACTGTATTTATGAAACTGTGCTAAAAATATAAAACAATATTATGGAAATCTACACAATAAGTGTGCATAATGTGATGTTAGAAGGTATTTTAATACTGTGATTCTTTCTAGCAAAAATACTCTCGAAAATTAGCACCAATTATACGTCTATAATTTTATTACAGTAAACGTACTTTTTCATGAAATTCACAAAATATTATTGATACACACTAATTACACTTGCACGGAAATACCTTTACACAAATAAAATATCTTTCGTCGTAAGGATTTTCCGTTGTAGCACCAAGGCCATTTTAATACCGCTGTGTCAAATGTAGCACTGCTTAACATCAGATGTTTGAAAAATAATTAATTACATTCATTAATAAAATAACAAATATGTGCAGTATGTATGTGCATATTCAATTCTTGGAAATAATTTAATAATTCTTGGCCTAGCCCGATCATGTTAATAATTTTGATATTCATTACACAATATTTTAATATAAAGAAGAAGAATGAATTTGTTTCTAGCTATTATGCAAACGAGGAGATACTTGATAAAATGTAATAAAAATATAAAATCTAATTCAACGGATGTACTCATTATAATATTAATTATTATTGTTATAAGGGATTTATAGAAACACTTAAACACTTTATTGCATAATAATTACCGAATATCAATCAAATATATTAAGCGTAGTAAGCTGCGATATTTCTGATACGTTGCCATGTCTCTTAGAATTGGCGTAGTCAAACTACACCTGCTTCACCGCTGGGTGGCGACGAGTATGCGCTGCTCGCAAGCAATCGAGGGCCGTAAAATGATAAAACCGCGTCGTTGAAACTGCATTAGTCGGAATATATAGTTGGAATGGTTTCGTTGCCGTGAACATGAATGGGTTAGTCAGAACGACTTCATCCATACCTTTGGGGTACGTTTCTTGAGGTTTGACTACCAACAATAGATTCAACTCGAAATCCTACGTCGTACCCAAGACAATCAGAAAGACTTAGCTGATTATTTTACCTTACGCGGTTTGTTTAATCATGTAGGCCGGAATCCGATCAGGTGGAGCGCGTTTACCGTAAAATGCAACTCCGGTTGCAAAACGTGATAAGTACCGAATTTATACTTAACCTCGACGATCTGGAGATCATGACTCTCAATCGGGAGAGAGTTTATCTTACCGCTAAGCATTTCCAGCAACCTTCACCTCCTGAACAATCCTTATTCCTTGAACTGGTATATCACGAGCCTCGTTCCCATAGAATCGCGCGAACATCCATACCCGCGACTCTAAATCTAACTTCATTGTACGAAGAAAACCATACCCAGGACCCTTCCACGGTCGATTCTACGTAGACCGGGAAGACAACGGAATGCTACTTCCATGCGAAACCACACAACCAATTATACCTACCGACCCCGTGAGAGCAGTGCCGCTCCGAGCCCGCAGAACATGGGAAGATATGCGTTAGAATTGCCAACAAGCGGGTCATCGTTAGTCATTGCATCAGAAGCATGGTTGTTCTATTACGATTGTGGTCAGCCTAACCTTGTAAAAGCGAGATATCCCAAATGTTCAGGCAACGACATTCAGAGGTATTAGCTGATATGATTAAATCTAGGGAAACGAAACATCCGAAACCATCGCAGTCTCCGATCTGGCTCGACAGTTTTATCGTCGTCAACCTCTGATATTGAATATATTGGTAGCCGGACAACCAATTTGTGGTTTGGTGACATTATATTGGAAAGGAAGTGCGTATCGTAATTACAAAAGGGTATTAAATGGCGGAGTATACCGTTCCTTTTTTGTTGCGACGTTTATACAGACTAGCATGACCCTCTGTGTACGGTTAGGGCCTTCTTCTTTGATTTCGTGGTTTATGCCGGTTCAGTGGGAAGGTTTCAACACTATAGTGAATTGAAATTTTTTCTGTAACCCTGTGGAATAGTTTAAAGATTTCGTAACGGCGGTTGAACATATCGCTGGATTTGGTGGTTCATGGGAGCAGATCTTGTATGACATCCGTCTAATCTAGTTCAATGCAAAGGGAATGAAACAGATTATGATTTGTCACTGGAGGTTATTCAATTATTGTTGAATTATAACTAATTCGCATTTGTTGCGAATGTTTCGGAAGTATCATAAATAAATTCTTGTTCGTCACCGACGGTTACTTCGTTGACTGTACGCTTCGATCATGCTTCGCCGGAAATCTCCCAATTACCGACCACATTGTTACCACTCAGAGTAATTACCATAATTCTTCAAAGGTTGTCTTATGCCCACTGAAGAAGATAGTCTTGGACCCTCAGTGCGTTGCCGTTGCCTACTGTGGAACGCAGTCCAAGTTACACCCAAATGTCTTGAAAGCTCCAAACTTTAAATTGGTTATAGACGTATTCTTCATATTTAAGTAATCAGAGATGTGTTCAACCTACGTCTGGGGGTAAGTTACAACTCATATTACCGTTATTTGATTGTACGCGGATTATACTTTTGATTTGATTTTGTAAAGAAGAGTGGGAGAGCCAAAGAGAGAAGACATGGATAAAGAAGGAGAATAATGTGCAACGAAGTTATTACTTCTAGGAGAGTTCCAGTGGTGATTGTCCTGCGGAGAATTACGGAGAACTGTACTTTCAACGATCTCCTGCAACAAGCCTAGTTACAATACTTCTCTTTGATGACAATTACTATAAAATAGAAAAAATAATACTTAAACCGAAGAATACTTCTCTTTGATGACAATTACTATAAAATAGAAAAAATAATACTTAAACCGAAGACGGATATACTTTTGTATTTTCTACGGATTAGTTTTTTGAACTACATTGAGTTCATTTATTATATCCTATTGTCTAAGATCTTAAAAAAGTCGCTAAACAATCAAAGAGTAAAAAATAACTATACTTTTTATTCATTTAACCCCGTGAAATGCGTGATTTCGTAACAGAAAAGACTTTTCGTATACCATCACAATACAAGCTTTACAATCTCCGTCATTCTATATCAGTGGCCCTGCTTTTTCGACAGCTTACATTCTACTTGTATGAATGTCTTCAGTCTAGCAGTCTAAATTATGTAAAAGTGAATGGTGTGAGTAATTTTTTGCCATTAATGCATCGGATGTATTTTTCTACCATTCTTGTGCTATGAAGTACTCAAAATTATTCTTTTTTTAAATTATATAATTTGTTTCTTATGAACAATTTCGATAATCTTGAAAATAATTTCGATTGTAGAGTTAGATCAATTCTATTCGATATCATCCCGCATTCTTTCCCGGTTGAAAAGTGAGAAAACTACTCAGCTTGGAGATTATCATTGAAATATACGAGTGAGAAAGCTGAAATAAGTCAACATATGAGAACACGACATGATACTCAAATCATATAGGTATAGATGACAATAATTTTCATTTTTTTCAATGTTTATCTAATTCAGTAAAACATTTTTTTAAATAGTGTAATTATTTATTTGTATCATGTATATTTTTCTCATTTTATTACCATTTATTTTATTAGCATACACTTTTCTCCGTACATCGGAATCGCACCTAATTGTTCCGAATGTGATTCTCCCGATCGACTAAACTGCTTTAAACTCACGGGGAGGCTCATGAATACGTAGATCAAATCACAATCGTATCAAACATAAAATCCCCCCCAACCGGATTCCGATACCAACGAGGAAACAGAACGTGATACTATTTAAAATTATAAAAGATATTGTTTCCGTAAACAAATACATTGATTAACGGACATTTATGGTCCTACAATTCCTTAATTCATTCATCCTTTAATTCTTAGCATGAAGAGAATCCCCTCTATCTTTTTTATAGACACGAAGATAACCTTGCCTGTAACTAGTAGAATTACATTTAATATTAAAATTTAAATTTAGGAATGAAAATTTATAAACATTACTAATCATTTACTGATGTAAAGTAAAAATAATACTGACATATACACAAAATTTTTGGTTATTTAGTATATAATTTAAATAAAGTATAGGGAAATGAAAATGAATACAATTTGACAAACTTACCTATATAGACGGTATTGACAATCGAGAAAAGATTGGTATCATCTTTTATCAGTTGCCAAGCTTAGGCAAACAATTTTAACACTGGCTAAGAATCAAATTAATACTACGCCAAAGTTTGACTCAATACTGTCCACCAGCGGAGTCAGGAGAATAGTTACAATCACAATGATTCGTCACTAGCACAATGACGACATGGCATTGATTGTTATACTGGTGAATTAATGGCATTTGATATTGAGAAAAACTTTGGCAGCAAATAATATTTTGGCGTTTACTCCTTGAGATGTTGCAGAATTTCGGCAGGCAATATAATGAAATTGCCATTAATTTCCAAGCATGAAGGTTAATATTGGGTCGATATTATTTACCATTATTGGTATAATATTGCTTGCCGTTGCATAGACGAGACTCGTCGGCAGTGATGGGATAATTCTGCCAGTATCATGCCAATATCAATATTAGTCGATCGGACGTAAGCTAGATATACCAATGTCAAACTAACCGTAGTAGTTCGAGCGTATGGTGGCGACAGCAGCCAGTGATAAAAAGTAAAGCAGAGTTAGCAACGATCAATCCTTGGATGGGTGACCGTCTTTAAGAAATATTGTTTTCAAATAATTAAATCAGCAATTTATATCCTATGTAGGAGTTGTCAACAGACGGGGGGATCCCCCGATGCGAAGTCCGCTGTGGAGGCTGTATCGATACTGGAAAAGATGATTGACGGCAACTTATCAGCTCTCGGTATTGGAGACAGTAAATTAAAGTGTGTCTTGAAATTAACAATTTCTTTTAATTTTTATTTCCATAGGATCTAATCGAATCTCGGCAGCCGTTATTGGCCCAGTGTTGGGCCGTTAATCGGAACAATATGTTTTGTCATTGAATAGACGAACTTCGTTGGCAATATTGAGTCAAACTATTTTGGCGTTTACTCCCCGAGATATTGCCGAATTTCGGCAAGCAATAACGAGCCGTAAGTGCCATTATTGCACCGTTTGTTAATTTCTACATGGATAATAATTATATATTTAATTAATAATAGAAAAAACTTAATTCTCTTCTTCAATATATATGAGAATTATTTTTTTAGTTTCAAGGCTGACGGAAGAGAACGGATGATCTCTATGCTCAATGAAATGGCCTCTATGCAAAATTCGGCGATATGCATGACTTTCTGAAATTATGATTTTTTGTAAGAAAGACAAGATCCGCAAATTCTTCCTGCAATCTATCGAAATGACAGAACTACATTTTATGAATAATTTTGGAAAAAGAAGATTAGCATTTATCGTTTCTTCATTCAGTAAAATTTCACGGATTCTCACAGAAGGGTTATACAAAATGAAGCCTCATATAAGGGACGAATAGTAGCAAATCATACACTTTCATAAATCTTAATGACAAACGTAAATACTAATAGTATGTAATCATTGTTATTTTTATAAAACAAAATATCTTAATTGAAAATTAGATTAATTTCGTGAAAATTATTCAATTAAAAAAAATTGTTTATTATATAATTATATTATATATTACAAAAAAGTTTTTAATTTATAGTATTACATAAAATCGCTCAAAAATTCTGCTGATGTTAATACTTAACTTGGAAAACATAATGGTTATGCAGATTTGAGATCTTCAATTATTTGCGGATTCAAATAATGTTAATGAAAAGACTAGCAGGAAATTACAGTGCAGTAGTCTTGAAGACTCCACTAAAAATGACTTTCACATCAGGAATCCTTAAATAGTTTTTAACGCGTTCGAAACAAAATTTAATTTTTTGCAAAAAACGTTTTGATATAAAACAAAAACAGTTTTAGTACAGTGAACTCATTGGAAGACATAGTGTTATTTTGGAAAAATCATTGCCTTTTTAAGCTATCTAATATATATAGCAGTCCAATGCATATTTGGTACTAAGGGTTTCCTTACAAAAAAATAGATTTCATTTGATTTTTAATGCATTAATTATGATGTTGAGAAAAAATTTTATTTATTTCTAATGTGCTCAGAACTTGTTTTTTAACTACATTCAGCTTTAGCTAAAAAATAATTTAAATTTTTTAAGCATTAAAAGAAAAATACATTATTCAAGACATGAAAAAATATTTTAGATTATATTGTAAAATTAAATTTATAATTTTGATTTGTTTGCTGATGATGATATCATTTATGGATCATATGATAATATAATAAATATACAAAAAATTTTTTTTCTTATTTGTTAGAAAAATTGCTGTTCTATAAAAACAGAAATTTGTTTTATTGAAGTTTGCAAAAAAAGGAGTACGAATACCGTTTAAAAATAGTTTAAGAATACGAACTGATAAACTAGTTAATGAAAAAGATAACATTAAACATTACCCTAGTAATTTTATTAATATATGAACCATATATTTCTAACATATCATTCATATATTACTCATATATTAGTAATATATTGAGAATATATGGTTAATATATAAATCAAATTACTAGGGGTGCGAATAATTATATTTAATAAACTAAATTTTCTTAACATATGTATTGTAAATAACAATATCCTATTTCAATATATTGGTAAGCCTGTATTATTTTCTTTAAGAGGATAGTAATTTGTACTTTTATTGCAATACATTTTGAATAGTGTACATCTTTATTAAATCAATAAAGCAATAAGATATAGTTTGAAATTTAATGGATATTAACACACAACACAAACACATGCC